>QEPC01010958.1:2935394-2962670 GCA_003113815.1 Sphenodon punctatus
AAAGGGCGTGGCCCTTTGGGGCCCTTCGGGGCATGGAGGGGATAGAGGGGGAGAGTATGGGGGATGAGGGAGAGGTTGGGGTAAGGGGAGGTATGATGGAGATGGAGGAAGATGAGCGGGTGGAGTTGGAGGTACCCCCTGGGGAGTCAGATAGGGAAGTTGAGGAGACCGAATCATTGGTATGTGGTGATGAGGGGAAGGAGAGAGGGGTGGTTGATGGGGTGGCTTGGATGGGGTTGGGAGTTCAGAGAGGGGAAGATGAGGAAGTGGATGCAGTGATGCTCGCTGATATTGGATTGGTGGGGCCACCTCCTCCCAGTGAGAGAGGGATTGAGGTGGTGAGAGTTTCCCTGGTGGCAGCAGGGAACGAGTGGCAAGATTGTGGGACCTTCCCCATGGTGATGGGGGAGGTCATTGAATGAGATATCGGTGATGCATAAGGGGGGGGATTTTTTCGGATGATTGTTTGTGATATCTGGGTCTGCTGTGTTTGATCTTTTGTATTTGAAATGCTGAAATTTTTGTACTGTTTTAGCTATTATTATGTTAACTGTTTATTGACTCAGGGTTCCCTGTGTGGACTAAAACCCTATATTGTAGTTGTATTATGTTGTGAGCCGCCTCGAGTCCTTCGGGAGAGAGGCGGGGTATAAATTAAAATGGTATGGTATGGTATAAGGGAGGACAGAACTTATAAATGTAACATTTATAGTGAACAGTACTTAGCAGAAGGATTTGATGTCCTAGTCTCGAGGTTCTGAAACTGTTGGCTTGGAGTCTAAGTGGGGTCTTGGTGGTGTCACAATCCTGGTTGACATTTAATATACTTTACATGCCTTTGCTGCCTGGGGTGTCGGAATTATATTTGACATTATTCAGATAAAAAAATAAAAAATGGGGATCACTTCCTAATCTTTTCTTTTTGGTAAAGCATTTAGTGTGTGGGAATAGGGAGAGGGACTAGGTGGGAGGTTTTTTTTGGGGGGAGGGTTGGAGTGGGTTGGGTTTTTGTGGAGGCGATTGTATTTTAAATGTATTTTGATTGCATTTTGTAAGCCACCCTGAACCTTCAGGGAGGATGGGGATATAAATGTAAATAATTAAAATATCTGTAGGATACCTATGTGGTGACAATTGCCTTACAGCGGTAGCTGTAGGGAAGTTAAATGCACAACCACTCTCCATTATAAACAGGAAACTGCTGAAGCCCCAATTTTGGGAAAACCGCTTGAGCTACATTTCTGAAAATTTATCCATGGCTATAATTTGTGAGGACCATCATATGCACAAAGTTTGAAGAAGATCCATCAGGAAAATAAAATGTTATGACTGTTTAAAAGTTAATTGGTTGTGGTCAAAATGCACATGTCCTCACGATTTTGAATCCTCAATATCTCCTCCCCCTGGATGAACTGAACGCCCAAACATCACAGGCTTGGAGCATGAGATCAATAACTGCTTGTGTAATATGATAGTAATTGGTGCAGCCAAAACTAAGTTGTTAATGATTAAAACATCTGTTCTGCTGGCTTGCACATGCGCAGTTGAGCAGCTGCTGACAGGAAAAACACAGCATAAGGAAAGTTATGTAACTCTACTTTTTAAAATCACGTAACTTTATCAGAAGCCAGCTCCATCACAAAGACTTTAAGCTCTGGTCAGTTTCACGTCAATTATCCACTTGCCTCAGAAAGACAGCAAGAGGACGCTCTAGTCAGCCTCGTGTCAGTTACCTCCCTGGCCTCACTCTGTACTTTTGACTCCCTATAAAAAGTCTGCAACTTTTCATACCAAGTCAAAAGTCAACAGACTTTTGACTCCGTACTCTTAAAAGCCTGCAACTTTTGAGAAGTTGCAAACTTTTCATAGAGTCAAAAGTCTGCAACTTTTCAGACCAAGTGAAAAGTCTGCAGCTTTTTAAAAGGTGCAGACTTTTCATATGGAGTCAAAAGTAGGGAGTGAGGCAGGGTGGTGGTGGTGGTAATCGACATGAAACTGACTAGAGCTTCGTTTTGCTGGCTTTCTGAGGCAAGTGGGTAATTGACATGAAACTGACTACAGCGTAAAGTCTTTGTGACAGATCTGGTTCCTGATAAAAGTTATGTGATTTTAAAAAGCAGAGTCACATAACTTCCCTTGTGCCACCAAAGGGTGTCGGCCGTTGGCAGGTCGTGGCGGACGTTGGAGGACTCCCTGCCGTTGCCACCACCTCTATTCCCCACTGGGCAGGGAGATTGACGATCACTGCTGCCACCATTGCCGAGACAAGCCGGACCCCCATCCCATCATTGAGGGCTGGGACCCAGGTAGACTCTCCCCTGTGGGAGAGGGAGTGAGCCCCCTGGGACAGCTGTTGTCCCCCTCTCCATTGTAGGAGGGGTGGGGATGAGGTAGGAGGCTCCTCCCCTTCCCTAGGTGACTTCTGGTGGGCAGGGGGTTAAGAGGTGGGGCAGCCCGTACGTGAGAACTGGGGGAGGTGGGGCACGGGCTTGTAAAATAGTCAGTTGGGGTAATATATTGGGGAGGGGTGGTGGGGAGGATGGAGGGTAATAGGGTTCCCCCCTGCATGTTTGGCGGATGGGAGGGGAATGGGTTGGGGAAGATTTGATGCAACCCCACGGTGAGAGCGAGGGGTCTGATCCAACGTGGGTGGGTGGGTGGTCTGGTCAGTCACCCAGTGATAGGGGGCAACTGGGGGGGTTGAGAGTAATGGGGGGAGGGTGTTTTCTGCGGGTCCAGCGGGATGGCCATCAGAGGAAGGGGGCCAGGGGAGTGCAGACTGGGGACCATACCTGTCCCTACTGACCTCGCTGGTCACCCCTTCTAGGGAAGCTACCCTGTAGGGATGTGCGAATGTGGTTCAGAAGTTCAGGGTTTGGCCCGAACTCAGCCAGTTCAGATGGCCGAACAGAACACCCGAAACCCCAAACAGTTCGGGTGCATTCGGATAGGTTTTTTTCTGCCCGAACCCATCTGGCAGGCCCGGGGTGTGTGTGTGTCAGCTGAGGAGGCATGGACTAGCAGCCAGCTTGCCCAGTCACCATCCCTCTCTTCCTCAGACCATTGGCTTGGCAGTTTGCGATTGGTCACGGGCTAGGCTGCACAGAGCCAATGGGGCTTGTGGTAAGGCGAGTGCAGCAAGTAACAAAAGTCATTGCACTCCCCCTCCCCCCTTCCATAGTGTTCTGAGCTAGCCACTGATCCTGTCAGCAGGCTTTTTTAGAACTCTCCCTCTCCCAGCAGTTTTGTGTTCCTCCCAATCCATTACCATCATCCTCCTATTTTACCCATTCCCACACATTTACCACCATAGTTTCATTTATTTAGATTAGATAGACTTAGGTGTTATACCTGGCATCAAGAAGCAGCCACTCCAAACCCAGGTCCCACCATCAGGGTTCTGGGGTCTACGTTGCAGGTAGGGAGGGCTGCCCATCCACATCATCTAGAAGCTGCCACTCTAGTCCCAGGACCCACCATCAGGGTTCTGGGGCCGTCATTCCGCTCATGGGGAGCTGTCATTCCACGGCATCAAGAAACAGGCAGCCACTCCAGCCCCAGGACCCACCATCAGGGTTCTGGGGCCTACATTACAGGCACGGGGGGCTGTCCATCCACACCATCTAGAAGCTGCCACTCTAGTCTCAGGACCCACTGTCAAGGTTTTGGAGCTGTCATTCCACCGTATCAAGAAATAGTCAGCCACTCCAGCCCCAGGACCCACAGTCAGGGTTCTGGGGCTGTCATTCGCTCATGGGGACCAGTCATTCCTCGGAATCAAGAAGCAGCCACTCCAGCCCCAGGACCCACCATCAGGGTTCTGGGGCCTATGTTACAGTCAAGGCGAGCCATCATTCCATGGCATCAAGAAACAGCCAGTCACTCCAGCCCCAGGGCCCACCGTCAGGGTTCTGGGGCATAAGTTACAGGCACTGGGGACTGCCCATCCACGTCCTCTCAAAGCTGCCACTCTAGTTCCAGGACCCACAGTCAGGGTTCTGGGAC
This sequence comes from Sphenodon punctatus, assembly GCA_003113815.1. Classification (NCBI taxonomy): domain Eukaryota; kingdom Metazoa; phylum Chordata; class Lepidosauria; order Sphenodontia; family Sphenodontidae; genus Sphenodon; species Sphenodon punctatus. The sequence goes on from QEPC01010958.1 coordinate 2,939,400, forward strand.
CATCGTTCTGCTCACAGGGACCCGTCATTCCACGGCATCAAGAAACAGGCAGGCACTCCAGCCCCATGACCCACTATCAGGGTTCTGGGGCCTACATTACAGGCACTGGGGGCTGTCCATCCACGTCATCTAGAAGCTGCCACTCTAGTCCCAGGACCCACCGTCAGGGTTCTGGGACCACCATTCCGCCGACCCACGTGGAGGATCCTTATTCACTTACAGCATGGCCCAGGAAAAGCTGGCTCTGCTCCTGTTGGATACTGACAGCGATTCATACTTAGAAGAGGTATCCAGCATGATAAAATATTACCTCTGTCTCCTCACTTTAGAGGCAGCCGCAACTCCAGCCCCAGGACCCATCATCAGGCATCTGGGGCCTACGTTACAGGCACGATAGGCTGTCCATCTGTGTCCTCTAGAAGCTGACACTCTAGTCCCAGGACCCACCACCAGGGTTCTGGGGCCATCATTCCGCTCACAGAGAGCTGTCATTCCATGACATCAAGAAACGGGCATCCAGTTCTATCTCAGGGCCCACCGTCAGGGTTCTGGGGCCTACGTTCCAGGCATGGAAGGGCTTGGTGGTTGGCACAGCACCCATACAGGGCTGGGCATTGCAGGATGGCATCCTACTCGCCAGATCTCAACCAACTCTTCAGCAAATTGGTCAAGTAGTCTTGTCCGGTGGTGATTCACGTGGCCAGCCAGCCACTACCTGCCGTGATGGCAACTAGAAATGAAGAACCCAACCGGCATAGAGTGAGCAGAATTGGAGGCCTGCCAGCCTGCAATGCCCAGCCAAGTAGGGGTGCCAGGCCAGCCCCCAAGCCTTCCTGGCATCTGCTGCTGTTAGGTCTCTGACGGCCAGCCCTGGTGCTGCAGGCACCCCCAGGGGCCTAGCGCTGAGCCTGCCTGCCTGGGCAACCTGGGGTGCCAAGCACCAAGCCTTTCTGGTCTCTGCTGCTTCTGGGTCTTCGACGGCCTGCCATGCTGCCATGGACACCCCCAGGGGCCAAGCACCGAGCCTGCCTGCCCGGGCAACCTGGGGTACCAAGCACCAAGCCTTCCCGGTCTCTGCTGCTGCTTCTAGGTCTCTGGCTTGCCATGCCTCCACAAGCACCCTCAGGAGTCAAGCGCCAAGTCTGCCTGCCCGGGTAAGCCATGGTGCCAAGCACCAAGCCTTCCCTGTCTCTGCTGCTGGGTCTCAGACGGCCTGCCATGCCACCATGGGCACCCCTGGGGGTCCCTGGAGCGCTGTCAAAAAAAAGGTAGAGAGGCAAAGTTCCCACCCCAAGGGGCAACCCCCTAATGACCAAACAGGGGGAAAGGGGCAAAAGCTGCGAATGATGGAGCAACCAGCACAATTAATTCAAAAGAAAAGTCTTTATGTATAAAAACATATATATGTGTAAATCCAGTTTGGGACAACCACAAATATAAGCATATACAGCTGCCCACCTGGGCAGTACAATAAAATGAATATAAATATCTCAACTGTGTTCACAATGATAAATAAAATACAATGTAGCTGACCCAAAAAGGTCAATATGATGCAAAATGTTCTTTCAATTGTCCTGCTTTCTCAAAGCATCCAAACTCCGCCAGATTTGTTTTTGGGGGAGTATCCCCCCTTCTTCAGTGGCTTGTACTGTTGCTATTGAATGCTCCTTAAATACTTTGTAAAAACCATACTCGTGGATCACTGCTGTATAAATATCACAGTTTTCTCATGGGTGGCAATTTCCTGTGGTCTATAGTGATCTAGGCTCTACATTTGTACTCATTTATGCCAAAAAACCAAAAGACATCATGACCAATGATGTATTCCCAAATCCAGCAGTAAATATCTTCCTATCACAGGAAGGCTGTTCAAGAATTTGCTCCGTCATTCGCAGCTTTTGCCCCCTTTTCCCTGTTTGGTCCCTGGAGCACCCCAAGCCTCCTGGCGGGTCTGAACTCAGCTGAACATTTGGCGGGACCAAATCCCGACTAGGTTTTTGGGCCGAACAGCTCAACATCCGAACCCCATTCTGTTCACACATCCCTACTACCCTGCCGCTTGCCATACCCTGCTTTTGCGGTAGGTGTGTCCTCCCCATCTCTTAAGGAGATGATTCCCACTTACGGTAATCCTAATATATAACCTGAACATTGCATTAATGGACCCCTGAAAGAGTTTGACAAAGTTAGGGATGGCAACAGAAAAAAATCAGCCCTCCTGGGACTAAAATGAAGAGTGGGGGCAGCCAATTGAATCAATTACCCAGCACTGTGAGGAAGGCGAAAAATGGGAAACCTTGTTGGTCCGATCAGGTTTCCTCAAAAATTCCTTCCTGGCCCCCACTGGTGACCGGTGACTACCCACACTGCTTGGGGAGAGGGGGTGGGAGCTGCTCTATTAGTCTCTAGCCCACGACTGAGGTTGGTGTCCTGCTGAACTTGTGCTCCCCCCTGGAGCAATAGCCTGCGTGGGCAACCATGACTGAGTTTAGTTTCTTTGCTCCGGCGGTGGTGCCTTTCCCTGCCTCCAGCACCCTGCCTGGGTGGGGGGGCTCTGCCCTGTCTCCTTCTCTAATGGGGCGCATGACAAAGGGCCTGTCACCTCCGAGTCCACCCGCGGGGTGGGGGCAATTATCAATTGAGGAGCTGAGGCTGAGAACAGCCACAGTCAGACCAGGATTTAAATTGGGATCTCTTATCTCCAAATCCTATATGCTATTCAGTGAACCACATAGGGTCTTCTCTGAAACACCTTAAACAAGTTCTAAATAATAAACTGCAAAAAATTATCTGCTTTTTTATTTTTTTAGGATACATAGTGGTCACATTTCCAAGCTTTAATATGAAAGCTAGCAACCTTTTTTTTTTTTTTTTTTTTTTTAAATTAAACGAAAGCTACAATTTTCACCAAATCTCCCATATCTTCTATAAAAGGGACTACAAAAATAATACTCATGATAAAATTGTGGCCTGACTGTAAACAGGTACACTGCTTAGGATCTGGATTTGACATCCTAATTAGCTACCTGCAGATGTCCTGGATGGACCAGAGTTGTATAGTAGCTACAGCACAATCCTCTGAGCAGATATTATCAGCACTGGCACATAGTATGGACACAATTCCCATTCACTTCTGTGGGACTAATGTGGTTGAGAGAAGTGCTAGCTCGGGTGCTATCCAATCCAAAGTTTGTGCACTTACTGGAAACTTGAACCTGCAAATACAGTGGCCAAAAATAAAGCGGAGAGAACTGTGCTCACTCAGTATGGTTAGATGGTGGGCCTTTATGAACTGTGGTACACAAAGGGTTCAGGTAGACTGACTCTCAAGTGTATGGTTATAGATATAATCTCTATGTTAAACACAGAAACCTAACATAATTGACACATCTTTTGTACCAGGGGGAGCTCTGTGGAGCCACAGACAGCATGGTCAATGGAACAAGAAATGTGAATGAATGAATGAATAGCTTTATTTGCAGTAACTGTACAGTTATTGGCGTAAGTAACAACACAAACAAAAAATAACAAACAAAGTTAGTTAAAACATCACACTCCGTTATCCATTACAAGCCTGAATTGGAAACAATACACCCGGGAATAATACCCTTAAATGCATACTAACAAATTCAACTTTTACCTTAAGTTCCTTCCCATAACTTCAGACGGGCCCACTCCAGAACCTATTTGACCTTCAGTCAGAGCAGCTGAATAACGGTAGATGGCTCCTGTGATCCAAGCAGCAGTGAAGCATTGATTTGTAAAGAAGAATATGGGCACAGCCATGAAAATATGCTCTATTTATGCACATTAGATAATAAAGTAATGTGAACTGCCCTCAACCTCAATCAAAGGCAAACGGTAAATCAACAAACTAGCGTGCATCCTCTCTGAAGGAGGAGGCTATGAAGAATGCAAATGAATACCAGAGCCATGCAAAATAAACTGTCTATGAGGAAGAGAAGAAAACCTGGGATGTTCTTCATCAATCAAAAGCTGTGAACTGTCCTTGTCTTCCAGTAATGACCTGCAAGATACTATGAAAAAAACAGGAATGCTGAAGGTACAACAGAGATAAAAGAGAACAGCCTTGTGGTTAGCAGGAGGGGCATCTCAGAACCTAGAAAGGTTGAATTCAGACAAGCTCTAGAATGTCTGGATGCTTGTCCAGCTTATCGGAGTCTCTAGAGTGTGGAAAATCAGGTTGGAAGGCTTACAAGAAAGAGCTTTCTTGCTATATTACGGGTGCTTCCAGAATTCCCTGTGTCGTTTCAAATGAATATTCTTCACTTCCATAAGTTAAAGTATGTTGTTATGCCAGCTGTGCACAGTGAGCTGCTGTTTTGCAGTCTAGATGTGGTTGTGCTTCAGCAGTGGATGATGCGATCCTTTCTTCAAGGAATTGGGCTGAGATTCACCCGTGTCTATTTCTGTCTTTTGATTTTGACACCGCCCTTCCCAGAAGGCTTTCTAGTTATGCCATCTCACGGATGCTTACACTAAGAGGTCCTATTAGGTGACCAAGTATTACATGATGGCAATTCAGGGCTGGCACTTGGCCTGAGGAAGAGAGAGAAGGTCTGGGTCTCGGACGTGGTGCTCCACATGAGCCAGGTAGAACTTGTGGTGTACCTTTTAGTGGAACGAGGCTTTAAGAAAAACCAGGTGGCAGGATCTGGATTTCAGAAATAAATAAATGTAGCGTGTGGGGAATAAGTATTTTTGAATGATGTTCTAATACCTCAGGAAAGGGGTGTTACTGACTTGGAAGGAAGGTTATCTTTAATTTTCTCCCAAACATGCAGAGGATTTTTTGCATGTGCACAATTCAGATCCACTTGTATGCATGCACAAAATCCCCTCCTAACTACCTAACTTGCAGAAATGTGTGGTGTGCACACATGTAAATTTAGGCAAATTAAAATAGTCCATTCCTTCACTTTTAAGCTGAACTAAAAATAGTTTTCTTTAAAAAGCAAATTTTAAAAATGAATCTTCACACACACATGACATCTTCTCATAGAAAACAGACTTGTACACAGATTTCCTTTCAAAGCTCTGTTACTTGAGCTATAGGCTGCTGACTTAAAAAAAATAACCCCATCCACTAAAGAAGGACTTTACATATTGCACGGTGCTTAAATAACTGTGTAGTGGGATGCTGCGTCAGCATTAGTAGTGAGTGTTTAGTTGAGCTTTGGGTAAGATATGCTGCTAGTCCTGGATTCTATTCTTCCCTATTCCCTGTCTCACCATTCTATTAGTCTGTTTATAAAATAAGGTAGTAGCTCCTAGTTCGTGGCTATAGTATGGCAGTTCTTATGTGGTTTCCTTTCAGGGAAGGCTGTTGGTTGAGAGAATGAGGATGAGATATATGGGAACCACAGGTTAGTGGAAGGAAGATACAAATTTACAACTATCTGCACTTACTGCTTGGTGAACAATATTGCCCAAGGCTATCGCAAATCTGTAGCTGAAGGTTCTCTTATCTCTTGTGCAGCAGCCAAAAGTGCATACTGCATAGCAGGCCCACTACCTTGTTTACGCACACAATATTTACAAGGGCTTTTTGCTTCCTGCTTTTTGGGTACCTTCTGAGCTGAAAATGGGGGATACATGATAGATAAAGCTGAATCTTTTATAGCTGCTGGTAAATTTTCTTGATGCTTTTACAAAAGGCTGATACATGGCTAACTGCTGAAATATTTGTTTAAACAAAAGTTTCATAGCTATCAAAAGAAGATCTGCTTAAACAGAAGTCCTGTATAGGGTTTAGGATCTGGCCCACGCTGTATGAATGTGTGTAAATAGATGTATTTATATGGAAGAATGCATATATGCTAGAATGCAAGGGGAAATGATTCCCATGCAAGGGAGTTGTATAGCTACGTGGTATGGTTTTGCATACATAATTAGCTGTCCAAAATGATGCTGTAAAGAGAGATTAAAGTGCAATAATAATGTTATTGAATTAAGAAACAAGAAGGATCTAGCATGAGCCATTCTATAAATAACTTCTTATGAAAGGCACAAAGATGTTTCTCTTAGCAAATTTAAAATAATCATTAGACTCCTTCAACAGATTGCTGTTAATTGGATTGAGAATTAAACAGCTTTGTATGAGAGCAAAGTTAATTAATAGCTCATTACTTTTTAATAAGGCAAATTCATTTGGAAGTAAGAGAGATTTCATGGAGTTTATCGTAGATTAGATGCTAGATTGGGAACATTATCCCTTGGCATGGAAGGAGGCAGTTTTTAAAATTAAAAGTCACAAGGATGAGTTAGTACCCCGGAGGGGCAAAATAAGCCACCCCTCCCCACCCAGTCTTTCAGTGGTCAAATCTCCAAAGCCTTCCACTAGCTTCACTACTTGAAGGGAAGCACATTTTGGTGTCGTCCTTTTGTCAGATTTATTGAGTTTCTGTTCGTTTTTTCCCCCCCGATGTGCTGTACCTTTCCTCTAGCCTTCTAATCCAATCCAACTAATTTATTCCCTTTTGCACCATATTTCTTCCAAACTATGAACACCTGTTTGTGCTTTCCAGCTACCTGAAAGATTTTTTGCACATAGTCTTTTCTTTAGCATTACTCTTTGAGGGAATTAGCTGTGTTGGGTCTCAAGTGTGACACTTGCTCTGTAGAATTCTCAACAGTTGTTTTATCAAGTCTTGTGTGAGACCCCCCCCCCCCCCCCCCCAAAGAATGTAACACATTCTGAATCTGAGGAAAGCTCAAAATTGGAAAAAGATACCAAGCTCAGTGTCGCAACCAAAATCGTTGTGAGCCTGAGAGAGATTTCAACCAAAGTTAGGGAGGCAGTAGGAGAATTTAAGAAAGGGAAGATTGTGTTATGGTTTGAAATGTGTATTAAAGAAAACATCATATCTTGGGTAACGTTTTCAGTGCCTCGTTCCTAGCGGCATCCTATAGTGGGCATGATCCCAAACCCCCACATACATGGCTTACGTATGGACATGTGCGCAGATGCACACATGGTTTGTGCGCATACCATAGTCCCAATAGTGAGGTTGTGCACGGGGTGTGCGTGAGCTGTGTGCATACACATGCATTGTGTGTGCCATGCACATGCTGCATGGAACTTGGGATCTTCCCCAGTGCCAGCAGTGTGCTTGGTGCTGAACTGGAATGATTAGAGACCGTTCCCCAGGGCTTATAAAATATAGGATGGACAAGAAAGTGGGAAATGGAGAGAGATGAGGACACATGCATTATTATTATTTTATCCCACACCCTCCTGCTAACATCAGCTCAGGGCATCTTAGAATTTACCATATAATATATATATAATATAAAAAAATACCAAAATATATCATAAATACAATATAAATATAACCATAAACTTATAAAAATCCACATGGCGGAGCACCATAAAATACAAAAAACCCCACCCTAATCCTTAACCCCCCCACTCTCACCCATCTCCCTCACCAAAAGCCTGGCGGGACAGCCAGGTCTTAAACTGTCTTTTGAAAGGAGGAGAGATCCGGGGCCACCCAGGGCTCTGCTGGAAGAGAGTTCCAAAGTCTTGGTACGGCCACTGAGAATGCCCTCTCCATAGTCACCCCCTGAGATACTAGGGGGACTTTGAGAAAGGCTGACTGACCACAGGGGTCGATCCAGAGCCTGGGGAGTGAGGCGGTCCCACAGATAAGTAGGGCCTAGGCTGTATAGGGCTTTATAGGTAAGCACCAACACCTTGAATCGGGCACAGAAGACTATAGGCAGCCAGTACAAAGAATGGAGCACAGATGTAATGTGCTCACGGTTGGGCTGCTGCATTCTGCACCAGCTTCAGCCACCAAACGATCACATAGAGCGCGTTACGATAGTCTAGTCTTGAGGTGATGAAAGCATGAATGATAGTGGCCAGATCAGAGTCTGAGATGCACAGCTGAAGCTGCCGCACCAGATGTAACTGACAAAACACACTCCTCGCCACAGTCCCCACCTGGGCATCCAGGCAGAGCTGGGATTCGAGAAGCACTCCCAGACTACAAACCTGGGGACCCAATGGAGTATGATCCCCGTCAATGATGTGGGATGCCAGCCCCATCACCATCCCCACCAGTGTCACTTCAGTCTTGTTGGGATTCAGCTTCAGGCGGCTCTCACAGCCACTAGACATCAAGTAAACACAGAGACTGCCGAGACTGCCAGATGAAAAAGAGAGAGAGAGTTGGGCATCATCAGCATATTGATGACACTGAACAACACCAAACCTTCTCACAACTTTGCCCAATGACTGCATATACACATTGAACAGGAGAGGGAACAGAATAGAACCTTGCAGGACTCCACACGAGAGATGTGTTCTGAAGGCATGAAGTTGAGAAACAGCTGTTCTATTTTAATGGAAAATTCCATAAAAATGGAATAGATGTTGCTTTGTTTTTATCAGTATTCCAATCAGAATACCAACTGATAAAAATAAAATTAAAAATTAAAAATGAGTATGCGCAAAATGACGACTGCCCTTTTTAAAAATGTTGGTGGCAGCAGCATCACTGCAGCTGATTTGCACGTGCAGTTTTTGTTTTTTTTTCTTATTTAGTATTTTGTCTGATTCCAATTGGAACCGGATGAAATATTGATCTACTTTTCAATTGGAACAGGTGAATTGGCCTGTTATGATCAAAAATTAGAACAATTGGAATTCAGACTTCAGCCCTACTGTGGAAGCACTAAAAAAGATAAGGATTTTAGTGATGTTATGGAGGGAGAAGTGATAGACATTGGCAACAGAGTGAATGAGATGCAAAGGTGTGGGTGGAGTCAAAGATGAATCTGAGACTTCATGCCTGGAGCTGGGTGGTGATACCATCAATGGAAACAGAAGAAGAGGGAGCAGCAGAGCAGAGGGGAAGACTCTGAGGAGCCAATGCACATCAATCCTAACCTACTCTGACTCTTGCTAATCTGGGCCTCCGCTGACGAAAGACTGTTAAATTTTGCAGTGATTGTGATGTGGACGGAATCTTCTAGGTGTTAGGAAGAAAAGTCCACCATACACCCAATTAAAGTGAAATATTGTTGGCCTGTTCTGAACTATATGGATCAGGCTTATTTTCAGTACTGAATGATTTTGAGGTTTCTTGGCGACATACAATCCCCCATGACCTCCCCTCCCCAAAATGGACATTTAGAGATTATACTATACATTCTATCCATTTAACTCCAGTTAACTGGAAATTGGACCAACTCAAAACTCTGAGACTGGCCAGCTCCAGACTCAGGAGGTCTTGCAGTCTTGAATTAGTTCTGCTATTATGGTAACCAGAGCCTTTTTAATTTCCCATTGAAGACATAAAAATGTAAAATACAGCTTGATAGAAATTTTTAATCTTTTTGACCATTTGGAAAAAAAACCCCACATTTTATGTGTGTGCCAGGTACAGAATTTTTGTCTCTGTTCATTTCATGAATCACTTAATTTTTTCTTCTTGGTAATATGACCAGTATTCAGTGTCCTGATCTTGAAGCTGTTGGTAATGGAGGATGGATTCTTGGCTGCTATATTTTTACAAGCATCTGTTGATAGCTGATAGAGTAGCATTGGTATCAGTCCTTAAGAAGACCAATTCCCTCCATTCCAAGGTGTAACAATTATCTAGGTATACTTTTAAGCCATAGGCAGGGAACGCATCTCTCTTGTTGTTCTGTAAAGCGCCAGGTACACAGCTGGCGCTATACAAATGCTTATAATAATAATAATAATACATTTTTATTATAAACTTGTCACTTGCCATGATATGTTTATGTATTCCAGCAACATAGCATGTTAAATATTAAGCAGGAGTGTTCAGAATAGTTAACCAAGGAACAACATATTTGCTTCTTGTATCTTATACTGGAGGACTACTACTGAGCATACTCCAATTTGGGCCAGTCTGGAGGCTGTAACAAGAAATCTCTGGGGGAGGAGAGCAGAGGCCTCTTTCTCTAACAGCTTATGAAAGAGGATTGAGTATATAGAGCAGGAACCCAAGTCTGGAAGGAGAGGGGCTCTAGTTTGGTGGTTCTTCATCTGATGTGCAAGAGAGGGAGCTACAGCAAGTGGACTGGGGAGAATCCACAGACAAACCTTTGTCTCTGAAGAGCTGGGGTAATGCGAGAACCAATGGGAGTCAGCTTCATTCTCAGGACTGAGTGAGCAGATCCAAGGGTTGGCAATAGGTTGGCACGTGTGCCAGTGATCTTAGGTGAAAAGCCTGGAATTCCATTCTATGGCACTTACATGCAGAAATGTAGGGTAGGAATGAACTGGTTTTCAACCTCTATTCTGGTTCTGTCTTCCCAGGTTTTTATAAGAACTCTTCCTTTTACTTAACCATTAGCCAGCTTATGCTGGTTGCTTTAAATTGGTAGTGTAATTGGAAAGCATATTTCACAAGGCTTTTTTATCTCAAGGCTTTTGCTAAGTTGTGGTTCAGTCTTGCAGAGTAAGAAGGTTTCTTATAGAATGTTTATTGCTTAAGTTAAAGGATTTAGAGGGCTTAGTAGTATAAATTCAAAAGCGATGGCATCCATATTGAAGAGTTGTGGTGGCCATTGCAGACCTAACAAATCTGAGGAACACTGTGACTTCAGACAAGTTATTTGATTATGGCAACATAGGAATTGCCATACTAGACTAGACTTCTAGTCTACCTATCTAGTTCTCCAGCTGTGGACCACGCCCTATGCTGATCAATAATTTATTTTCCTTTAGACCTACAATTTAGAGATTGGATTTAGTCCTTAAGTCTCCTTCTCCTCCTCCTTCTCCTTCATTTATGTAGCGCCAGCAATGTACCTGGCACTTTACAATCGTAAGAAAGAGACACTGACCCTACAATCTAAGAGAGACAAGGGGGGAGGGGGGGAGAGAAAGGGTGGAGGAAACAGAGGAAGAGACAAGAATACATACATGAACTTGTGAGGTCTCGTGTCACATACTTAGCTTAGGCTGCTTTTAAACGAGGGCGTGCTGAAGCGCCTCCCAAACGCCGCATTAAAGGAAAGCTGCCGGAAGTGACGTTCTCCCCGTTGCCGGTGGCGGCGCCGGCTGGAGACACGGGGCTTTGCAGTGGCGCATTCTTAAGAGTTCAATTATCTGGCTTAAGAATGCGCCGCTGCAAAGCCCCGTGTCTCCAGCCGCTGCCACCACCAGCAACGGGGAGAACGTCACTTCCGGCGGCTTTCCTTTAATGCGGCGTTTGGGAGGCGCTTCAGCGCGCCCTCGTTTAAAAGCAGCCAAAGTTACAAAGGTGTAGTTACTCATTTCATGTTTCACAAAATACAATGATTCAGGATAAGTCAGTGAGGGGAATGAGGAGCCAGGGAAACCTTGATGGAAGAGGTTGGTTTTGAGGAGGGATTTGAAGATTTGGAGGGAGGAAGCCGAGCAAATGTGTTCAGGGAGGGAGTTCCAGACGGGGGGCTGCCAGGGAAAAGGGGCGAATGCGTTTTGAGATTTGATATGAGATTTGATATTTGTCTGCCATTAACGGTTATAGCTCTGGATATTCTTGACATTCCTATAGGTAAATAATCCTTCCTTGAATCCTATCAAGCTCCTGGTACCCACCACATCCCATAGCTTTGGTGACGGTCCGGAGGCTGCAGCTGGTGCAGGATGCAGCGACCTGCCTCCTTATGGGGATGGGTCATCACAAGCACATTACACCAGTGCTCTGTTCTCTGCACTGGCTACCTATTGTCTTCCAGGCCTGATTCAAGGTGTTGATGTTTACCTATAAAGCCCTAAATGGCCTGGCTCCCACTTACCTGCAGGAACGCCTCATGCCCTGGGCCGTGGTGCAGCCCCTGCAGTTGGCTGGGGACACCCGACTCGAAGTCCGCCACGTTTCCCAGGTGGCGATGATGGGCAGGGTGTTCTTGGTGGTCGTTCCTAGGCTGTGGAATTCCCTCCCGATGGAGGCTCGCCTGGCCCCAGACCTCCCCTCTTTCCGGAGACAATGCAAAACCTGGCTGTTCTGCCAGGCTTTTGGGGAGGGAGATGGGTAGGGTGGGGTGGGGTTTGGGGAGGGATTTTGGTTCTGCTCTTTAGGTAATTTTTAATGAGGTTTACATTTAAAGCTGTAATTTTCATTGTTGATTTTATTGTTTGGCTTGAGCTGCTATCTGAGCAGGAGGGTGTGGGATAAAATACTCTGAAATAAATAAATAAAATAGCAGTGAGCTCTACAGCAGAGGCAAAAATGACCATCCCCATTCTGTCGGTGAATACCTACCTTCCAGGAGCGCTTGCGGCTGTTACTTTGTCAGTCTCCATTGATTCTGTACTTCCACTATTATCAGTACTTATGCCTGTGATTTTTCCAGAACTTTTCATCAATATCCAGCACTTTTATGTCACTTTTCCTGTTCTTTTAATTCTTTCTTTACGTCTTGCTTCACTTTTACGTCTTTTACCATTACTGTATGGGAACTAGTGAAAAAGCCGGTAAGTTTACTCACCGTGTGAGCATAGGTGAATGGTCTGTTTCCAACAGAAACAGCTTTCACTATGATTGATCGATTTCCGCACTATTGAATTCCACACCCTAGATAACACAGTATGTTGTGGTGGGGAAAGTATTTCCTTATCAGGGATGGGAAACCCTTTTCCTCTGCATATGAAAGGCCAATTTGAAAATTAATACAAGCTCCAAAAGCCACATAAAATTTGGAACTGGGGTGGGTGTATGTGCGCTCAGGACAAGCGAAGGAGAGAGAGTCCAGACTATGGATCCATCTTGTATCTTCATCCATCTCTTCTCCCTTACTCTGAGCTCAGTTTTCCAATGTTTTATGAGTAGGAAATTATTCCAGGGGCGAGATCTAAAAACTGCAAAGGGGCCAAATAAAAGCTAGCCATGGACTGCATTTCACCCTTGGGCCTGAGGTTCCCCACCCCTGCCTTTTATATCAGTTTTGTTTGCTAAATTCTAATTTCATTGAATATATTTCATTTCTCCTGTGCTGTGAGATAAGAAACGACTCCTCTTGCTATGTGTCTGTCTCAGTTTAAATTATTATTTTTAAGCTTAGCAGATTTTTTTTAAAAATTAAAAATTATTTCAGTGGATAGTATCAATTTAAATTTTCATAGATGGAATAATTCATGGGGTTGGCAGGAAATAAGTCTTTTGTTCTCAAGCAGGGTTTTTTTTTTTTGCTAATAAATTACTATTATTGAAGGAAATATTTTTTCAATTTGTACAGTAAAATGAACATTTACTGGTTAAAAATAGAATCATTCCAATTCTAATTTATCATTTCCAGCTCTTATTTGCCTCCTTTCTTATGCAAATCCTCCCATTCTTTCTGCATAAGAATTTCTTCAGGCCCTTTGTCATTTTCATTGCTTATTAATGAATCCCTCTAACTCATCACTGCCCTTTTGGGGTGGGTGGGACCAGTACTACTCATAGTATTCCGAATGAGAGTGAACAATTTGCTTTATAAAATATCATAATCCTTTTTTGCATTATGCAGATTCTGTATTCTGCAGACTCTTTAAAAAAATAATCTTTTCTTCCTCTCCAGTGCTGCCCCTAGTGCTGAGACACACGATGGGTATTTTCAGATGAGCAAGCTGATGGGGGTGTGGCTGCTGCATGATTGCACCCACACATGTGGACTGTGCGGGGAGCGAGAATCAAATGGGCAGCTCCCAGTGTGACTACTGCAGCCACGGAGGTAGCCACTGTACATTTGGCTGGCCCTACCTGGTGCGCTCTGTGAGCTGCTGAGAGTGGGTGTGGATGTTCTGTGGCTCATGGGAGTACACCTCCAGCTGCTCCACCTTCAGATGGGCAGTCGTATCTGTGGCTCATGGGTGTGGCCATGTGGGGTAGCATCTCATCTGAAAACACCCAATCTCATCTCCCACTTTCAAATCTCTCATAAAATACCCCTACCTCTCTCATCAAATTTTCCCTAGCTCCTCACTTCCATAGATTGCTCACTGATGTTTCTCCCTTTACCAGGTGTTAAACAAAATAACAACCCCCCATGAGTGTGTGTTCTCATGGTTGACTATTAGGTGGTCAGGATCACCCACACCCAACAAGTGGCCACCATGCAGTGAACACTTGCCCACCACCCACAGTGTTGGTTCAGAGACTGTGGAGCCTACCATGTGGGCTCTAATGCATACTCATGTGTAGGTGTGCCATCAGCTAGGTTGTGGAGGAGTTTGAGTATGTGCGAGAGGGGTAAGTGATGGGGTGTAGCTGCTGCATCAGGAAGCAGGTGCCTGGAGAGCAGGATTGGGGCTGGCCTGGGTGTGAATTGATAGACAAATCAGCTCGGATTGGGTTTGTGCTTGGGCGAAATCTTGCTCACTGCAACATTTCCCTGCCAGCCTCTCCCTCTCTGCCTTGAAGTGACTGTACACGGCTCACGAGAGGGATCCCCAGCTTCTTTAAGTGCTATAGGGAAGAAATGGCAACATTTGGACCGCATTCACACCCGACACCTGGCATTACTAAAATGACGCGCAGGCAAAGACGCAGCAGCGGGGAGGAACCTGATGCTGGGAGTATAGCCAGTGCGAACGGGGATCTGCTGTGGCTAGCCTCGTGCACGACAGGGTGCAAAATCCAGCCCGGTAATGCGTGAGCAAAACTGCAGCAGAATCCTGTTCGACGCAGCAGAACATTTCGCACCGGCGCTACTGCTGACATCAGGCTCCTCTCCGCAGCCGCATCTTTGCCTAAGTGTCATTTTAGTAATGCCAGGCGTCAGGTGTGAATGTGGAATTGGCTTTCCTGCTGGAACTTGGGGCATTTCCTCCGTTCCTCATCTCTTCAGCCCCATTTACATCTTAGGTTCAGCACTCACGGCAGGTGAGCGCAACACGCACACTCATAGACTCTCAGTGTGGTTACTGTGCCATTTGTTAACACCCACTGTTTTATCCTTCAGGGTCCCTCTTCTCCTCCACTTGAAATGAAGCGACTCTCTCTAGTTGTGACTATTCAGCGCCAGACATGTCGGTGGCGATTATATAAATAACAAATAATGGAAAACATCCTTCTTTCCACGTGACCTAACAACCCAGTAGACTTTTTTTTAAAAAAAATCCACTCCTCTCCAAGGATAACAGCAGATGAATAAAAGATGACATTTTCATACAGAAATATACTAATAAAAACAATCCAGAAATTGTTACTTGACCTAACTCATGTAAGGCTTTGAGGTAAAAATGCCTTGAGGAAAATAAGTTCAGAGGATCTCTTTTTGTTTGGACCATCTTCTGTTGGTGAGACTTTGAAAGCTTTTGAGTCACACAGGGCCCTTTGTCAAACATGTGCAAGGCCAGAACTATAGACTGAACATCTCAGGGCAGATACGTGAAAGCAAAGCAATCACTTGGGAGGGAGCTATTACACATTTCTATAGTGGCTTATGAAGCCCAGGATTTTATTTAGTCCTTTGCTTTTGGTATCCAAGAGTTATGAATTCCCACTCTCCCTTTTTTCAAGGTGTTGTACAGTTTATCTTTCAGGAAAAGGGCTGAGAGATCTGAAATGGTATGCTCATTTGGGGAGAAGTAAACACTCGCAGTTAATTCAGTGTCTTTGTCCATAATCTTTTTTCTGTGCGAGTTCATTTGTTTGCATAAGGATTGATGGTTTCACCAACATAATTTCCATGGGGCATTTAGTGCATTGAATGAAGTACACCACCATGCTACGATTGGCATTTTGAATAGTTGTCTTTGGGATGGGGGGTGTTGATAATGACTGTGGTAGTGTTGTGTTGTCAGGTTTTATACCTGCTGTTGTACTGTTACTAACAGAAAACAGTTGCTTAAAAGATCTCATATGAACTACTCTTGCACTGGGAACTAACACAGCAACCACACACTCTGCACCTGAAAATGAGCTCTGCTAAGTTTACTCTGCTAATTTTACATACATTGAAATTTTATTTACAAAACAAAATAGGCTTCTGCTGGTCAACAGTTAACTACTGTTAACAGTTAAGACTGAAGTGGTGATGACTGGCTGATCGTGCGACTTAGAGGGGATTGAGACCCTTATTATTGGGATTTTGCCCCCTCTGGTTATTCAGGTTTGCAGCCTGGGAGTGCTTCTGGACCCTTTGTTGCATCTGGACTACCAGCTAGCGGCAGAGGCCAGGAGTGCTTTTCATCAACTCCATCCTTTTCTTTCTAATTTTGATTTGGCCACTGTCGTTAGGCTTTCAGCGCTTTGAGGCTTGACTACTGCAAGGTGCTTTATGTGGGGCTGCCCTTGATGATTATCTGGAAGCTGCAGCTGGTGCAAAATGCACTTCTTTGGGGGGTGGGTTGCTGCTAGCATATTACACCTGTGCTTTACAGTCTGTACTAGCTTCCTATAGGTTTTCGGGCACGATTCAAGCTGCTGGTTCTGTCCTTCAAAGCCCTAAACAGCCTGGGCCCCACATAACTGAAACTCTTTCCTTCCATGCTCCATTGTGACCCCTGCAGTCAGCCGGGAGTGCTCTCTTGCGGGTACCACCTGCTAATCGTGTTTGTACAAGGTGTTTTGGGTTGCTGCCCCTATGTTATAGAACTCCCTTCGTCCCATAGGAGCCCGAGCCTGAACGTTTTCAGAGGCAGTACAAAACTTTTTTATTTTTTTGCAAAGCATTTGGCAGGCGGGGTTGAGATGGGAGGGTGGGTTTTTAATGAGGTTTTAAAATGTAGTTTTATTGTATTTTTTTAATGTATATTTTTGTTATATAAGCAACCCTGAGCCTTAGGGTAAGCTGTAACAAGTCTGCCCCCTTCACTTGCACCCTTAGGAGGTTTGGAGATCACCGCTGGGGCGGGCCCGGTTCCCTTCCTGATCACAGGAACCCTTTTACCCCTAGCAGCCTTATCCCTCAATTAGAGGTTTGCTTGAGATTAGGTTCACCTGCAGTGTAGGCTTCGGGTCCCAGACTTGCCCTCTTGCTCAGAGAACAGACAGAGGCCACATTTGGTTGAGGTGAAAGGCTTTGGCTTTTTCTATAAAAAGTGCTTAACTATAGTACAGAGTGAACTACAAGGAAAAGGCAGTAGGAAAATAAAACCATAACAAATGCAAGGTTACTTCACTAGCATCCCCTGACTCTAGACCTCACATTTCAGGCTTGATGGGAAGTGAGTCTTGCGGAAGTTCTCCAGGTTGGAAATAGACCCTTTACGCTAGGTGAGCTGGTGGGTCTTCTTGGCCCCCCGGCACAGAGTGCCCCCTGAGTTCCCTCAGTGTGAACTGCCTCCCTGGTTCCAACAGGTCCTTAAGAGTCCTTGGTTGGATGCTTCACATTCCTCCAGGCCATGCTCCCTTTCCTGGGTGGTGCCTGATGTGTGATGTCCATGATGTCCCTCGCCCCAGGTGCTTATAGTTGGTCAGGGCGGATTGATAAAGATTTTCCTGCCCTTTGTCCACAAGTCATCCTGTCCTTTGTCCCAGTGTTTGGTGGCTGTGGAGGACTGGATGAGGGTGAGCCATCTGAGGTTGAATCCTGACAAGATGGAGGTGATGTTGGTGGGTACAGCTGAGGTGGTGATGGCCCCTGTTATTGACAGGGTTTACCCCCCTTTAGCCACTCAGGTCTGTAGTCTGGGGGTGCTTCTCGACTCACAGCTCCATCTGGATTTTGGTGGAGGCTGTGGCGAGAGGAGCATTTCGCTAGTTACATCTGGTGTGACAGCGGCAGCCGTATGTCTCGGACTCCAACCTGGCCACCATCATCCATTCCTTTATTACCTCAAGATTAGACTATTGTAATGAACTCTACATGGGGCTACCCTTGGGGATGGTCCGGAAGCTGCATCTGGTGCAGAATGTGGCAGTCCGTCTCCTAACGGGGACAGGTCGTGAGCACGTTACACCAGTACTCCGTTCCCCGCACTGGTTGCCTATTGTCTTCCGGGCCCGATTCAAGGTGTTGGTAATGATCTATAAAGCCCTAAATGGCCTGGGCCCTGCTTACCTGCGGGACCACCTCAGGTTGTTCACGACCCCTGCGGTCGGCCGGGGACGCCCGACTCGAAGTTCCCCGGGTTTCTTGGGTGGCGACAATGGGGAGGGCGTTCTTGGTGGCCGCTCCTAGGCTGTGGAATTCCCTCCCAACGGAGGCCTGCCTGCCCCCAGATCTCCCCTCTTTCCGAAGACAGTGTAAGACCTGGCTGTTCTGCCAGGCCTTTGGAGAGGGAGACAGGTAGGGTGAGGTGGGCTGGGGAGGGGGGTTGGTTCTGCCATTTTAGTACATTTTAGTATATTTTTAATGATTTGTAAATGAGTGTTTTAAATTGTAGACTGATTGCTTCTGTTGTAAGTCACCCCGAGCTGATTTATGAGCAGGAAGGTGTGGATAGAAGAGAGTCGATAGATAAATAAATGAATAAAATAAATTATTGTGCTCCCCTGAGCTAATTTGGCCTACCCTGGTAACTCCCCGGCTCCGATGCCCTGACATCCTTTTGTGACCCAGAGTGCAAGAGATGGTATTAGGGTTACTCAAGTATAATGTTATGATGCATACGTCTTTCTTTTTTATACTTATAAATATCTAATATTTGATGCTACTGACCCTATGCATTTACTTTGGTCTCCCATTCCACCACAGAAGCCTTAGGTAGAAATACAAATAAATAAACTAGGATTACAAGTTCCCACATAACACGTGGTGACATAGTTCTGAGGAAATAAGGGTTTTAAAAAATGACTAACTCCTAACATTCTTAGCTATCATTAAGTTAGAGTACCTGAATGGACCTCAGTCCATGCTGCTCCTCTGAAGACTGCTAGTAGCCACCATCTCTCCTTTCCAAAGAGCCAGGAGGTGTGCGGTCACTGCCAAAACTTGCTTTTGAAGATTCAGTACTGGGTGTGAAACTGACTCCCCAGGGTCTCTTACCAGGTAGTTCCTTTTGGTTCCTCTAACTCTGAACCTGTCCTTGGAACTTCTCCAGCCCTCTTGATGCAGCTGTCTCTCACCCTGGATGAGGAACAAAAGTGAACCAGGTCCCCTTTTTAACTACTCTGCCCTCATGAGCATGTGTCAGGGAGGGGAAGGGGGAGAAAATGACCGTCCTTCCTTCCTTCCTCCCTCCCTCTCAGATGGGAGCATGCTCTCCAGCTCCAATGATGGAAACAATTCCCCCCCACCCCCCAGTTTCACAGGCATCACTTTCCCAAGGCTTCTCAGAACTTAACACTGTCAAAACTTTGTTACCAAAGTGCATCATCTTAAACATAACAAGTCACGTGTTTTACTGCAGGGATGGAGAACGGCATCCCTCCCCACAGGCCACTTTGAATTAAATTAGTACAATCTCCATAGGCCAAATAGGAGGTGGGGGCAGTGGTGGTTTAGGGGTTGGTCAGGATGAAGAAAGGAAGGGAAGGTCCATGCCAAGAACCTATCCCTTGGATCCATCCTCTATCCTTCAGTCTGTGTGTGCCAGCATCTCCAGCTCCCTTTCCCTGAGCTCACGCTTTTTAGTGCTCCAGAAATCGGATCCAAAAATTGGAAAGAGATCTCTAACATTATATGTTCTATGAAAGTCTTGATATAAAATACTCCTGTGGCATGGGTTGCTTCCTCCCAGCTGACCAGTTTGTCCCCCTAAACCCATACCTCCTAGGTGAGTAGCACTTTGTTCTTGGAACTGTCTGACACTCAAAAAAAATGGCAGAAAAATAAAAAAGGGACCCCTTCCAAAACATTGTGCTTCCTTTCAGTGTAAGGAGTATCTTATAAGAGCTTTGCAAGGATAACTTGGCTCCTGTTCAAGTAGGACAACACCCTGTGTTTTAAAGTAATATAGATTTAAAGGACTTTTATGGCGTATGCAGCAAGGAAAAAGTAATTTGGAATTTAATTTTAAGAAACTTTTTCTAAGGGAGAATGCCCTTGTAGTTGGACTTTCCTCATATAAGTTTGAGGCCTGCAGCAAAAGTCCCGATCAGCAATACAAATGACCCTAGCCAGGACTCTGGGTGTAAGCCAGAATAGTACATTTTATGGTAAGGCATCCCAGCTGAGCCTGTATTATAGGATGAACGCTAACTATCATTGGGTGTTTTCAGACATTACGGGGCCCATTGGCCCCGTAGTGAAAACACCCTATCCATTCCCTGCCAGGATGACCCCATCATGCCGTATCAGACGTGCCGGGGGGATCCCGGCGGGGAATCTGGGAGGGAGCGGGGCCGTGGCGCCCGACCAGACGAGATGCCGGGGTTCACCCCGGCGTGGAATTGCATTCAACACGTGACGGCCTCCAGCCCCGCCGCTTCGACTGCTCGCGTGATGAATGTAACATCTGGCGGGAAACATCCGTTTCCCCCAACAGACGTTACGAGATCACAGCCACCACGCGGAATTGAGCGTGGTTGACTGTGATCTTGTAACATTTGAAAACACCCATTGACTTCAGTAAAAGCAGTTTTGAGCCTATAGGGAGGGTTTTGTGACTTTAAAATCAGGACTCCTGTGGACAGCTGTTCAATCCTTTGTTGTGTAAAACCGTACCGGAGACCATTGTATGCCTTTAAAATTTTGTACTCTGGGAAACTCAACATGTCTTATCATCCACCGCATAGCAGCCTAAATAACTGTGTTAAATCCTAATAATGACAATCCACAGGACTGTAATTACCCTCTAATGTACACCCATTTTTACCCATTAACTTGTTGTTTTACTGGTAGGGAAAGAAAATAGTTCAAAGATTTGAGATGCACCTTAAGCTATGACCATCCAATTAGAGCAGGAGCTAGCAGAGTGGGTTGCAGCTTGGAATTAAATGTGAATGCATCCCTGATTAGTGCTGGAGGCGACAGCAGTACAAGCACTGAGGATTTCCTAATCCATTTCTTACTGCGGTAAAAGAGACACTAACGGGATCAAGATCATTTTGCAGCTTCAGATGTGGGTTTAACTTGGGCTTTTCCTTTTGTTTTGTTAATATTGGGTTTAAAATAACAAAAACGAAATGAAGCAAAAAACAATAACAAAATGAAACAAACAAGAAAGTCCTCTGATTGGACAGGGATATTTCAAGCCACTGAGCAGAAGTTTCTAAATTCTGGGTCATAATTCCAAATGGAGTCATGCCATCTCTGGATGAGGAAACTAACAAGTAACAGATTTAAAACAAATAAAGGAAAGTATTTTTTCACTCAATGCACAATTAAGTTGTAGAGTTTTTGTCAGAAGATGTGGTCATGGCCACTAGTATTGCTGGGTTTAACCCTAGTGCATTCCTGTGAAAAGAGCAACGTTTAATCGAGTTGTGTATCCCAATGCAGATTTAGTAAAAAATGACAATTTATTTCAAAACTAGTAATTTTTATTTTAAAAAGTAACACAAAAAGGTTCAAACAACATTAATTGTGTCTTTGAAACTGATGTATTTGCAAACTGGCAGCAATTTTGAAAAATTTACCCTCTGGAATGTAGTCATTTCCATTTCAAGAGAGGCCATCTTGGCCCATTGGAAGGAATCTGTCATGATGACCTAAAGGCGTAAGAGTACAAATATACCCCTCAAGACACACACAGCCAGTGGAATGACTGTGTGGAAGACTGTATTTGCTGGGGGATGGATTTGTGGGCGTGGCTTCTGTTGTAACATATACACATTGATTTGAGTGGAGAAGACTCACTGTATGGCACTGTGTGTGTCTGCAGGGGAGATGGATTTGTGTGTGTACTGTGTCACATCCTGGTTTCTGTTCTCACATAAAATGGAAGTTGATCAGGTTCCATTTATCCCAATGTCAGTACTCCCTGGGGTCCACCTGTACCCCATATAGAAATTTCCATTGTGTGGGGGGTACAAACCTACCCCATAGCCTCTCTTTGTTCACAGGAAATGGCTAATCATATCTCACTGTCCTTTGGTTATGTTGTGCCCCTGGGAGCAGGTGACAATGTCTTAAAAGGGCGAAGCTGGAGAGCCAGTAACTTGTGAGATATTGAAGTATATACACATCTGGGGTACAAAACTACTCCAAAACTCTGCATAAAGGTTAAAAAGGATTGGACAAGTTTCTGGTGTCTACCTGGATACCAGGGTACCATATTAGTATGGAATGAATAGTATTGGAAAGTGTCATATTAGTATGGAACTTCTTACATTGTGATCCCAATTGATATCTGAGAGTTTTCATGTTTGCTGTTGGTTTGGGGTCATGGGATTATAGTTAAGTCTCAAAAATGAGGTACGATTGGCAACAAATTTGGAAAACATCTGCACAGAACAAATGGCGTGACTAAAGTAATTTCACGTTGGGTTGTTTATTCTGCTGACCAAGTAGCTTTAAATGACTGAGGGTGTGGCTGGAGAGCTACCCTTGCATAGCAAGACTCTCTCTCTCAATGGAAAACAGGTAGAAGCAGCTATGCTGTCTTTAGGATGGTTTCAGGATACTCACTCATGGGGTGTTACTTCGACTGGCACAGATTAGTTGAGGATCAAGTTAGTAGCAAATGTCCTTCTGAAACCGCTGCTGTCAGTGACATCTAAGCTGTGCAGTGATGTAGTGAGGATTTTGAGCCTTTCTGTTTCACCCTTTTGAATATATTTGGGGCTGTCTGGGTTATCCTCTGCAAGCAGTCTCTACAGTGCTGGGCAAATCCCATATGGCTTTGCTCAAATGCCGCGTACCTAGTCAAAGACTGATAGCCTTTCTTCACTCTAGCATAATGAGGGGGAGTTCAGAAGATGGAACAGGAGATTCCTGACCTGCTGGCTCTAGGTAATGCTGAAAGTTAAGGACATGCTGCCTGTGCCCATGCATGCAACACTCCATTAACTTAAGAATGGTTTTGGCCAAGCCTCCAAAACTGTACTCTCACTGTGTGCATAGCGATTTATGCTGATAGGATAAAATCTAACTGTATGTGCCACTGTGAAGTGGGAATATCGATTATCCTATTGGAAAGGGAACTGACTTTCTGTAATGTTTTGGAAGCAGCATCCTGAAGATGCGAACATGTGTTCGGGGTTTATTAAAGGGTGCTGTAACTTACTACTATATTTTCGGTGGGAGAAAGGAGAGCAGGGCCATGAGAAGGAGCCACTTCCAGATTGTGACCCATTGAATTGCCTTGTTGGGGAAGCTGCTGCCAGATTGTGAGCCACATATCTGATTCGCTGAAGCCTTGAGGGGCGGAGTGGAGCACTTGGCGGAACATTAAAAAGACCTCCTGAGCCTACGGCCACGGTGTGGGAGAAAGGAGAGCGGGGCCGTGAGAAGGAGCCGCTGCCG
>QEPC01010958.1:2971664-2989315 GCA_003113815.1 Sphenodon punctatus
CTAACCACAATTCTGGAGGTGAGGCTGGCCTCACCTCCAGAATCGTGGTTAGCTTTGAACCCTGCCAGGAATTCACCATGGTGAACATGTGGCGGGGCTCAAACAGACATTCACACCATCATAGCCACCACCCTGAATCCACTGTGATTCAGGGTGGTTGCCTGTGAGCCCGTAACGTCTGAAATTACCCATTGTGCCAATTAGGGGAACCAGAGCAGCTACACTCGTATGGAAAACATACTCTGTTTTGTTTTTATTTTTCTTTGTGGGGCAATGCTTGAATGGCAGTGCCTCAAACGATTACAGTTCAAAAGCTTGATAAGTTGAAACTTATGAACAGTGAGTTAGTTTGTTTTTTGAATAGTGGAATCTTTTCACGTTTCTAAAGCCAATAACTGCTATGCATTTTATGTTGCTTCCTTATTTAAGGAAAAATACTTCACCACCATAAAAGAGTCTCTCTTTGAGGTGGGAACCCAGCCAGGATTTACAGACCTTCTAGTTGTTTTAGATTTAGAGACCTTTTTGTTGAATTTTCTTATATATATTGTATTTTTATTTGGTTTTTTTACTGTTCTTGTTAGCCGCCCCGAGGGGCCCGGAGGCAGGAGGGGGCGGGATAATTTTTTTGGTATGTATAAATAAATAAATAAATAAATAAGATCCAGCATGACAGTAGTACAGTGAATATGCATAACAGAATTATAACTCCTATCAAATAGGAGGCTGCGTTAATGCACAAGTGACTCTAGCAAAGCAAATAGTGTTGTCCAAGCCCTGAGGATGCCCGTGAAGAATTGCAAATCCTTTCACAGGCTCTTTCTTTTGAACTCATCCTCCAGTGTCTTTGCCATTTGATTTAACCACAGTCTTCATGCCTCTTGTTTTATGAAATTCATTTGGGCATTCAAAGCTGAGAACAAAACAGATGCTGATTTATCCCATCTGGAATGGGAACTGTCGTCCTCCTACCTCTCCCCTGTTGAATTCCCCACAGTGCTGTCTGTGTCTGAGTGAACATGTGCATTTATACCTATTTAGTGCCACTGACAAGATGGCTAAGCCTGTATTTGATGGATCTCTGGCACTCCCTTCCACTGGCATCCAATTCCCCATCTAATTGAGCCACGGGCCATTTAGGGAATTGAGCTACCATGTCTCTGTGTTGGGAGAGGTTCCATTTCCATTCGGAGCAGGCATAGCCAAAGTTCTCTGCATTTTTACAAGTGGGAGCACCAGGGCAGAGTGGCAGAGGCAAGTCCAGCTGATGTTAAGGCAGGAGGGCAGTGGTGGAAGCTATTTAATAGCAGCTTGCTTGTGTAAAGAGCATTTCTTTCTGTACAGGGCAGATCAGATCACCTCATCCTAAGCTAATATTTTTAATGGAATTTCTCATCACTGCTACTGCTCAAAATTATTTTTGTTTTCGTTTTGTGCGCAGTTTTTAAGGGAAACTTCTTGTAGCATCCAACCTCATAGTGCTTTTGCAGATGTCACTCAACAGCAATATTCTTTCATACTCGGAGTAATCAACAGCTCATCATCTAACTTGAGGGAGGTAAGTGGGGTCGTGCAGGACTCTATCCTGGGTCCAGTGCTATTCATTATCTTTATTAACAACTTGGATGAAGAAGTGGAGGAAATACTTCAGTTTTCAGATGACCCAAGTTTGCAGATGAGGGGTAGCCAACATTGTTAATTCCAATAAATAGGTTGGAATTAACAAAATGAAATCCAACCAATGTAAAAGTAAAGTTAGTTAGTTTATTTATTGATTTTCCAGTTTCTATCCCGCCCTTCTCAAATGGCTCAGGGTGACTTACAAAACCAATAACCTAAAACAGCATAAAACCCCAACCCCCATTTCTCCAAAATCCTCCACCTAACCCCCACCTACAACCTTCCAACCAATCCCTATCCTCACCCACAAAATGCATTTTTAAACAAAAAAAGTCTTACACTGCTTCTGGAAGATGCTTAGATTCAGGCTCAAATGAACCTTCGGGGTAAGGGAGTTCCATAAAACTGGGACACTGATCAAGAATGCTCTCTCATGCATCCCTGTTCTTTGGACAAGAATAGCAGATGGAACATGCAAGAGGGTGCTCCTAGCCTACCGCAGGGACTGCAATAGGACATGGTAGGACAGGTGGTCATTCAGATATGTAGGGCTTTAAAGGTAAAAACCACCATCTTGAATTGTGCCTGGAAAGCTATAGGTAGCCAGTGCAGACTCTGGAGCACTGGTGTAATGTGCTCTCGGCGACTCGTCCAGAAAGAAACTGAGCCACAGTGTTCTACACCAGCTGCAACTTCCAAACAGTCATCATCAAGGGCAGCCCCATGTAGAATGCATTGCAGTAATCTAACCTCGAGGTGATGAAAGTGTGGATGACAGTGGTCAGATCCGAGTCAGAATGAAAAGGCTGCAGTCTCATCACCAGATGGAGTTGGTGAAAAGTGCTCCTGGCCTCCGCCACAATCTGATGATCCGGGAGCACTCCAAGGCTGCAAACCTGATTGACCAGAGGTGGCTTACCCCATCCGTTTCTCAACCCATCAGTAACAGGATTACCAATCCCTTCCAAGTCACAAGGCCGGCCAACCATTATCACCTCAGTCGTGTCAGGATTTAACCTCAGTCAGCTCATCTTCATCCAGTCCCCGACCGCAGCCAGGCATAGACTAAGTACCGAGACTGCAGGGCCTGGGTCAGGTGAAAAAGAGAGGTAGAGTTTGGTGTCATCAGCGTATTGTTGGCATCTCACCTCAAATCTCTGAATGATCTTGCCCATCACTGCCCGCTAAGATCTCCCAGACAGGAAAGAACTGAACCACTGAAGAGCACCCCTGCCAGGTCTCACAATCATATCAACAACACCTCCATGTTGTCCAACACAACTGCAATAGCTTCCCTCTTAGCAAGCTCCCCCCATCNTAATTGTACTGAATTTGGGGTATTTGGGGATTTTATTTATTTATTTTATACATTTCTACCCCACCCCTCCTGCAAACAGCTCGGATATTCTTAATATTTTAAGAAAAGTATTGTGCATTTAAGGTTTTTTTAAACTGTTAGGTTTTTTGTTTTGGTTAATCTGGATGAAGTTGTCCATCAAATCCTTCCTTAACTTTTTATTGTCATTTATTGAACATTTTGTTGCCACATCCACAAGCTTCCAGATTTCATTAGTCCTTCTGGAAGCTTGTCTTTTTTTCTGGTCTTTTTTTCCGTGTCTATTCACAGACCTAGATGAGGATTTCTCTGGTCCATTGTTGAGCTGTGTTTCTTGTTTTACAGCCTTCCCCATTTGACATTTCAGTTCCTTTGCTTTGAGATGATATTGCATATTAAAACTTTTCTCTCATATTTATATCGCACATTTATCAGTGAAATATCCTAGTCGCTTCATTTTTCTTTTTCATGGCTGTACCATGATATTTCAGATATTTTCCTCCAAAATCTCCTTTGCTAATAAATTACTGTTTCCCTTAATGAAAGCAGGAAACTGTAAGATACTTATTTCAACACCCTTGTTTTGACTCACCATTTGATCTGTTGCTGGGCTCTGATTGCCTGCTTGAAAGTTTCATGAGAGTTCTGTATTAAGCTTTGTAAAAGGCTTCCCTGAGGTCCAAGGTCATAGTGTGAAAATCACCCAATGAAGAGGGTCAACACAAGACCTTGTGCAACATTTAAACCATGTGTTCCCAAACTAGGGGTCGAGACCACAAGTTGAGCCACCACATTGCTGAAGGGGGTTCTGGTAAGACTGGTTCTGCATCATTAAATATGTATGTTTTCAGTGTGTGTGTGGTTGCAAAAATTTCTTTTGTGTCTCATTGTGGTCTCAACCTGAAAAAGTTTGAAAACCACCAAATTAAACCCCTGTTGTATGACCTATGTGGGATTGTAGTGACGTGCAGGCCTTGAGTTTGGCTTTTTACACAGGGGTGACTGTTGCAGATGTAGCTGCTGTTCCTGCCCAGAAGTCATGAGATCATGACTTCTGGGCGGGAACAGCAGCTTCGGCAGCATGTGGACTCAGAGTTGAGCCAGCGGTCCCAGCACTGGTTTGTGGGGGGAGGGAGGGGGAATGCTAGGGTTACCGTAGTGTCTGGATTTTCCAGGACATGACTACTTTTTTGATCTGCCCAACACCATCTGGGTGGATTTTTAAAATATGTACCCATGGCCAGGATTTTGCCCGTACTGTTGCATCTCCTGCTCCACCCCTCGTTTGTTGCTCAGCCCAGGCTGAGGGAAGGAGCCCTGAGACAGCTGTGTCCTTTCTCCCTCCATGTTCTAATCCTAACTCTATCATCTCCCCCCACATATCCTGTAATCTAGGGATGTGTCAGTGGCCACCCTACACCCTGCCCTGGTTGAAACTGGGACTACTGTGGTGTTCCTGGAAGTAGAGAAAATAGCAGGATCCAGGGCAGTCTTTCCAGGTCGTCCAAAGGTAAGGGTGGCCCTGAACCCAGGTTTGTATAGCTGCTCCCTACCTTCCCCCCCAGCCAGACCAATTGGCCAAAGTTGCTTGAGCTAATGGCCTTCCCTAAAGATTACAGCCACTTACAACTCTCAAACTCAGGGTCAGACCCTACAAATATTATTTTACTATTTATATAGTGTCAGCAGTGTACCTGGCACTGTACAATAATTAATTAGAGACATGGCCCTGCCCCGAGGGTCTTCAATCTTGGGTGCTTAGATGAATTTGTTATATTTGTATTGCATGGGTCATAGCATTAAAAAGGTCCCATCTATCTCTTCTATTAGGAACAATTGTCAGCTCAGGAAGGCTACTATAGCCCTACATCTGCTTACTCACTGAATTCTGTTGCTGCAGCTATATTGGAGTTCTTTATTGAAATGTGCTCATTGACACTGGGTATTTTCAGACATGATGGGCCTTTCGGCCCGCCACGCTGAAGCCCTGGACCAGGATCAGTCTCGGATCCTGGTCCATGGTCAGACCAGCCGTCCTTTAGATGTGCCGGCCTGATCTCAGAGGGGAATCGGGGAGTGGGTGGGGCTACATGGCATGATGTACGGTCGCTCAGTCCCACCCCCTCATGCTCCACTGGCCGGTTGCCCTCGGGGAGATGAGCGGGCGTAGCGACCAATCAGGCCACTGCACCCAATCCTGTACCATGGTCTGGACCACAGTCAGGAACAGGGCAAGGTAACAGACGTTACTTTTGCCCCATTCCTTATCGTGGTTCAACTAACCACGATTCTGGAGGTGAGGCTGGCCTCACCTCCAGAATCGTGGTTAGCTTTGAACCCTGCCAGGAATTCACCATGGTGAACATGTGGCGGGGCTCAAACAGACATTCACACCATCATAGCCACCACCCTGAATCCACTGTGATTCAGGGTGGTTGCCTGTGAGCCCGTAACGTCTGAAATTACCCATTGTGCCAATTAGGGGAACCAGAGCAGCTACACTCGTATGGAAAACATACTCTGTTTTGTTCTTATTTTTCTTTGTGGGGCAATGCTTGAATGGCAGTGCCTCAAACGATTACAGATCAAAAGCTTGATAAGTTGAAACTTATGAACAGTGAGTTAGTTTGTTTTTTGAATAGTGGAATCTTTTCACGTTTCTAAAGCCAATAACTGCTATGCATTTTATGTTGCTTCCTTATTTAAGGAAAAATACTTCACCACCATAAAAGAGTCTCTCTTTGAGGTGGGAACCCAGCCAGGATTTACAGACCTTCTAGTTGTTTTAGATTTAGAGACCTTTTTGTTGAATTTTCTTATATATATTGTATTTTTATTTGGTTTTTTTACTGTTCTTGTTAGCCGCCCCGAGGGGCCCGGAGGCAGGAGGGGGCGGGATAATTTTTTTGGTATGTATAAATAAATAAATAAATAAATAAGATCCAGCATGACAGTAGTACAGTGAATATGCATAACAGAATTATAACTCCTATCAAATAGGAGGCTGCGTTAATGCACAAGTGACTCTAGCAAAGCAAATAGTGTTGTCCAAGCCCTGAGGATGCCCGTGAAGAATTGCAAATCCTTTCACAGGCTTTTTCTTTTGAACTCATCCTCCAGTGTCTTTGCCATTTGATTTAACCACAGTCTTCATGCCTCTTGTTTTATGAAATTCATTTGGGCATTCAAAGCTGAGAACAAAACAGATGCTGATTTATCCCATCTGGAATGGGAACTGTCGTCCTCCTACCTCTCCCCTGTTGAATTCCCCACAGTGCTGTCTGTGTCTGAGTGAACATGTGCATTTATACCTATTTAGTGCCACTGACAAGATGGCTAAGCCTGTATTTGATGGATCTCTGGCACTCCCTTCCACTGGCATCCAATTCCCCAACTAATTGAGCCACGGGCCATTTAGGGAATTGAGCTACCATGTCTCTGTGTTGGGAGAGGTTCCATTGCCATTCGGAGCAGGCATAGCCAAAGTTCTCTGCATTTTTACAAGTGGGAGCACCAGGGCAGAGTGGCAGAGGCAAGTCCAGCTGATGTTAAGGCAGGAGGTCAGTGGTGGAAGCTATTTAATAGCAGCTTGCTTGTGTAAAGAGCATTTCTTTCTGTACAGGGCAGATCAGATCACCTCATCCTAAGCTAATATTTTTAATGGAATTTCTCATCACTGCTACTGCTCAAAATTATTTTTGTTTTCGTTTTGTGCGCAGTTTTTAAGGGAAACTTCTTGTAGCATCCAACCTCATAGTGCTTTTGCAGATGTCACTCAACAGCAATATTCTTTCATACTCGGAGTAATCAACAGCTCATCATCTAACTTGAGGGAGGTAAGTGGGGTCGTGCAGGACTCTATCCTGGGTCCAGTGCTATTCATTATCTTTATTAACAACTTGGATGAAGAAGTGGAGGAAATACTTCAGTTTTCAGATGACCCAAGTTTGCAGATGAGGGGTAGCCAACATTGTTAATTCCAATAAATAGGTTGGAATTAACAAAATGAAATTCAACCAATGTAAAAGTAAAGTTAGTTAGTTTATTTATTGATTTTCCAGTTTCTATCCCGCCCTTCTCAAATGGCTCAGGGTGACTTACAAAACCTATAACCCAAAACAGCATAAAACCCCAACCCCCACCTACAACCTTCCAACCAATCCCTATCCTCACCCACAAAATGCATTTTTAAACAAAAAAAGTATTACACTGCTTCTGGAAGATGCTTAGATTCAGGCTCAAATGAATCTTCGGGGTAAGGGAGTTCCATAAAACTGGGACACTGATCAAGAATGCTCTCTCATGCATCCCTGTTCTTTGGACAAGAATAGCAGATGGAACATGCAAGAGGGTGCTCCTAGCCTACCGCAGGGACTGCAATAGGACATGGTAGGACAGGTGGTCATTCAGATATGTAGGGCTTTAAAGGTAAAAACCACCATCTTGAATTGTGCCTGGAAAGCTATAGGTAGCCAGTGCAGACTCTGGAGCACTGGTGTAATGTGCTCTCGGCGACTCGTCCAGAAAGAAACTGAGCCACAGTGTTCTACACCAGCTGCAACTTCCAAACAGTCATCATCAAGGGCAGCCCCATGTAGAATGCATTGCAGTAATCTAACCTCGAGGTGATGAAAGTGTGGATGACAGTGGTCAGATCCGAGTCAGAATGAAAAGGCTGCAGTCTCATCACCAGATGGAGTTGGTGAAAAGTGCTCCTGGCCTCCGCCACAATCTGATGATCCGGGAGCACTCCAAGGCTGCAAACCTGATTGACCAGAGGTGGCTTACCCCATCCATTTCTCAACCCATCAGTAACAGGATTACCAATCCCTTCCAAGTCACAAGGCCGGCCAACCATTATCACCTCAGTCGTGTCAGGATTTAACCTCAGTCAGCTCATCTTCATCCAGGCATAGACTAAGTACCGAGACTGCAGGGCCTGGGTCAGGTGAAAAAGAGAGGTAGAGTTTGGTGTCATCAGCGTATTGTTGGCATCTCACCTCAAATCTCTGAATGATCTTGCCCATCACTGCCCGCTAAGATCTCCCAGACAGGAAAGAACTGAACCACTGAAGAGCACCCCTGCCAGGTCTCACAATCATATCAACAACACCTCCATGTTGTCCAACACAACTGCAATAGCTTCCCTCTTAGCAAGCTCCCCCCATCACCCAATTGTCAGTTCCCCCCCCCCGCCCAAATCAAGATGATGCTGTTTGCCTTGACGCTGCCAGAGGCAGGAGTGGGTGGGATAAATATAGTGGGTGGGATAATATAGATAGATATTCTAAGGGCCCAGGGAGGTGGGGGGCTGGAGAGGGTCTCCCAAGTCCAGCACCTCCAGAGGCAGGGTGGTAAAGGTCTGCATTTGGGCATCAAAAACCAAATGCACAAATATAGAATGGAAGATACTTGGATCTGTTTTATATGGCGGCAGCAGCACGTGTAAAAAAGCATCGTAGAGATTGTGGTTGATGGCAAACTGAATATGAGTCAGCATTGTGAAGTGGCTGAAAAAAAGGCAAATGCAGTTTTATTTATTTATTTTATTTATTTAATAGATTTCTATTAGGATGCGTTTTAGGATGTGTTAGCGGTATATCTCCAAGTCAACGAAAGTAGTAATTCCACTCTGTTCAGCAATGGTCAGACCTCACCTAGTGCACTGTGTCCAATTTGGAGCACCTCATTTTAAGAAACACATTGCCAAATTGGAGCGGTTTCAGAGGAGGGTAACAAAGATGATAAAGTGTCTGGAAACTAGGTCTTATGAGGAAAGGTTGAAGGAGCTGAGTATGTTTAGTCTAGCAAAGTGAAAATCAATGCGAGTCATAATAGCCATCTTCAAATATCTGAAGGGCTGCTGCCACCAAGACGATGGCAAGGAATTGTTCTTCATTGCTAGAGAGGTCAGGATTCGAAATAACGGGCTCAAATTACAGGAAGGCAGATCTTGGTTATATATTGGGGAAAACTTCCGAATGGTAAGGAACTATGCAGCAATAGAACGAGTTGCCTAGGGATGTTGTAAGTTCTCTGTCCCCGGAGGATGGGTCTGTTCCTGTTAGTACTAAGTTTCCATGTCAATACGGACCACAAAATACTCTTATTTAGATCAACCACACCTTTCTTCTTCAGCAGAACTGATGTAGTTAAAACCAAGAAGAGTTGCATAGTTATTAGTTAACTAGTAGAATTGATTACTAGGGATGTTGGTTGTCTGTGTTTGTGTTTATGAATCTGCTTCCTTTAGCTACTGTTTATTTCAAACAGATTTCATTTCATCTGGAATTTTGGCTGCCAAAACATAAATACATTAAAAGAAGTGCTTAATTTAATGATGCTGCTTGTCTCTTTCCATCTATTGTGGTCTTGGAGTAAACAAAATTTGCAAGGTTTGTTGGCTCACAGTTTTATAAAAGCATCAACGGTATTTCCCTTGGCACAATAAATCAGGGCAGAGCTCACCGTGTGTGTATGTATGTGAGTTGTGGTTTGGAGAGAAATTTAATCACTAAGTTTGCAAACCCTGTTTTGTGCTTCTCTTCTGAGCCGAGAGAAATCCTAGACTATATTTATGCCTCTCAAAGACTTTATTACTGCAAAATTATATGTATAGTGTATAGCCTAGGAAATGGGTTGTACCTTTTTTTCCCCCCTACATAATAAAACAAAATAGGAATGAGATTTTATTTCCTGGATATTCATGGACTAGATTCAGCTGTATGGGCCTTTAATAGTGCTTTCCCTCCTTTTTCCCTGCCACGTTCCTGACACTGGCACAGCTTAGACACTTCTAGAGGTCAGCTTCTTTGTTTTCCTTCAGCTGCAGCTCTGTGTAAATTGGAGACACCTGCTCAGCTCTCTTGCCGTCTTCTCAGATCTGCTGCTGCAGCTGTGGAAGGGTGTGTAACTATAATGGGCTCTTCAAGGAAATGTGTGGGTTAAGAGAACCAAAAAAGCCAAAGGCTCTTTTAAAAAAACAAAACAACCCACGGTCTGATTCTGCAAAGTTCATAGACTTCACCAGGAGTTGAGAGAGACAAGGAGGCTCTAAAACACTGCCCTTGTATATTTTTTTCTGACCAGTTCTTCCTTCCCAAAAGCAGTGGAGTGTGTTTGTGTGTATGTAGATATATATGTTGTGTTTTGGTTAGCCACATACATTTAGCAGAAGGATGAACTGACAGACCACAGAGGCGGCTATGATTATTTCTCGCTCTTAGCTTAGTGGATAGATACACAGGTTGATAGCTATCTCTTGGATCCTTTGGGGCTTGGATGTTGCAGGTCTGGACATTTCAGTTGCAGAGAACTGCACATGCTTTCACCCTGACACTGAGATAAGCAGCCTTATTAGCAAATTATATACACAAACAGATCTAAGGTATTTCAGACACACCAGCCCATTCGTTGTTCTAGGCATGTAATTCAAAAAAAAAATTAATTTTTTTTTTAATGTGACAGTACATAACTAGTTTGCTGTAACTGGGAGAAGGTATGTATGTATTAAGGCAGACCTCAATTTTAATTTTCCCATTTGTAAAAAAAAAAAAATTGACACTAAAGTTCAGGCTTGCTGTTAAATGGTTGGAATATTGGAGAAACAACTGGAAGAGCATCCTGGCAGGCTTGGAATGGAGACAGGGGTCTTGCAGGGTCTGAGGCTAGGGTGGGAACACCCCAGACTTAGAATTAGGGAAATGCATAGTCATTAACTAGGACCCAAAGCAGAACTGAATTAGAATCAGAGGTCCAAAGCCAGTGGCTAGTAGCAATTGGAATGAATCCGGTTGGAATTGTAATGAAGATTGTGGACATGTTCTGGTGCATCAGTTGCAGAAAAGCCAAGGACGGGTGTTGGGAATGCATGCACGACAAAAGCCCACAGTGAAAAACTGGGGCACTGGCATGTGGCAGAGACATGAGGTGATTCAGACCAAGGTATTGTGTGTCATAGTATTACTGTTTCAGGCCAAGATACTGAACAGCTTTGATATTTGCAGCCCTGGGATGTCCTTAAGTATCTGGCGGCCTTCAGCAGCCAGTTGGATCTGACCACTCCCACGTCCTTCAAACAGTCCAATTGGTATTGTAGAGTTAGCTTTCTGTTGACTAACACACAGTAGAATTTTCTTCAAAACAGAACTTTACTAAGAACTCAGAAGACATGCTTCCATACATGAGACAAGATGGAGGAGAAGAGAGGAGACAAGGAGAAAAAAAACCCTGTTTCGTCCCCTGAGCCTCCCCCTACTGGACAAGCCCCATATTAAGCTTGCAGGGCTTGCAATGGGCTTTTACTTGTGACTGTTGCACAATCCAACACCCCTTCTCATCAATGACTAGTCAAACCCACTAGGTTCATTCTTCTTAATAGCTTGTGATGGCGGTCCCCTGCTAGTGGCTTCATGAACACATTCACTGTCGTATTCTCTGTAGGACAGTATTGCAGATCTAGGTGTCCTTGTTCCTGTGAGTCTTTCAGGAAATGGTCAACATCTGCAAACCTCAGTGGTTGGTCCATGTAAATATCTTCCTTCAACTCACCATTTAGGAACGCTGTTTTCACGTCCATATGCTTGACTTGCATTCCTCTTCCGGCAGCTATACTTAACAATGTTCTGATTGTAGTGTGCTTAACTACAGGTGCAAATGTTTCGTTGTAGTCTTCTCCATGCTTTTGGGAGTATCCTTTTGCGACAAGTCGGGCCTTGTACTGTTCAGTATTTCCCTGTGCATTGTACTTTATTTTAAATGTCCATTTACAACCTATAGGCTTTCTCCCTGCGGGCAGTGGAGTAAGTGTCCATGTCACGTTGTCCTGCATGGACTTTACTTCTTCAGCCACTCTTACCAATTTTTCTGCGTCCCCTTCTGACATCTGCGAGATGTCCTCCCAGAATGCTGGCTCTGACAATTTACTGGTGCTGACTTTGTAGGACAGACGAGTGGGGGGAATGCCTTTGTTAGACCTCGTCGACTGCCTTGGCTCAGCATTAGCAGCCGGCTGTGTCTATTCCTGCACTTCTGTTACCTTTGTGCCTATTTCGACTATTTGTTCAGAGGATTGTTGCCTTTCAGTGGTTTCGTCTGTGATTGATTGTTCTCCTTCGTCTGGACCTTGGAGAGTCATCACACTGTCGCTTGAGTTTTCCACAAAGGCCACACTGTTCCTAATGGTTAGTCTGTCTGTGTGTGGTTCCAGGATCCTGTAGACTTTGGAATGCTCACTGTATCCTACGAGGATGCCTTCCACTGCTCTGTTTTGCAGCTTTGTATGTTTCTCCTCTGGGATATATACGTAAGTCTTACTTCCAAATACTCTGATGTGGCCCACACTAGGTTTTTGACCATGCCACAGTTTGTATGTAGTTTCCCTCACTGTTCTAGAATACAGCCAATTTTCACCCCAGTATCTTTCTGGTAGTCCAGAGTCTGTTAACATGCATCTAACCATTTTGGCTAGCATTCTGTTTTTCCTTTCAGCTGTTCCATTCTGCTCAGGTGTATATGGCACTGTCTTTTGGTGCTCAATTCCATGGAGTCTCAAGAAGTCCTCTACTTCCTTTCCTGTGAACTCATCTCCGTTGTCAGTCCGCAGTGTCTTTGGTCTGCGCCGGAACTTTTTGCTCGTCATGGTCACATAGTCCTGAAGTTTGCTGAGTACTTCATCTTTACTCTTCATGACATATGTGATCGTGTACCTTGAATAGTCATCAATGAAAGTTACCATATACCGGTTGCCTTCTGGCGTGGGAACCTTCATTGGGCCGCAGATGTCGCTGTGTAGGGATGTACGAACAGAATGCGGTTTGGATGCTCAGACGTTCGGTTCAAAACCTGAGTTCGGGTTCAGCTGTTCGGTTCAGTGGAGTTTGGTTCGGCTGAATGCGGCCGAACATCCGAAAATAGCACTATCGATACTGATACCGATACTGAAATCGGATAATTTTTTTTGGTATTGGTATCATTTGGCCCTGAAACCACCCCTGGTCTCCACCCCTGATGCCAGGAAGTCTGCTTCTCAGCTGCTTCCCCATTCCAGACACATTTTCCCCAGCCAAAGTCTCATTTTTCCCACCCCCAAACTTTTCTGAACTATTCGACCATTCAAATGTTCGGTTCGGACGTTTGGTTTGGTTGTCCAAACAGGCAAAGTTCAGCTCAAACTCCAAACATCCAAACAGCGTTTGCACATCCCTATCACTGTGTACAAGATCAAGCAGTTTTGTGGCTCTGTTCTGACTCTTATTAGGAAACGTAGCTCTCATGGCTTTGGCTTTGATCAAGAAGTCGCATTTCATGATCATGGGACACATTGATACCTTAAGGTCTTTGGTCAACTGCTGTCTGTGCATTTCCTTGATGCTGCCTGGGTGTCTATGTCCCATCTGTCTATGCCACAGGTGGATGCAGTCGTCATGTGGCTTGTGCGCGATGAGCTTCGCCTGTTCTTTCGCTGTGCTCAGATGGTACAGGTGCTCCTCTGCAGTGGCTCTGGCCAGTACTTTTGTTCCACTTTGAATTGTGCATTCGTTTCCCTGGAAACGGATGGTGAGCCCCCTCCCTGCCAGGCGCCTCACGGACAGGAGTCCCCCTTCTAAGTTGGGCGCACAGAGCACATCTTTCATGGGTATGGTCAGTGTACCTCCCTGTGACTGGTTGCAGTACAGGAATCCTTGTTCAGTTCCTTCTGCATTGATGCTTCTCCCATCTGTAAGGTAGATCCTTTCTTTACTGCTCAGACCCTGTCCTGTGAAGAATCCTTTATCACTAGTCATGTGGGTCATTGCCCCGGAGTCTACACACCAATTTTGGGATGAGCTGTCTTGCATTGCTCTGAATCAGCCACTCCATTGTTGAACAACTGTGTTGCTGTTTGTGACTTTAGCCCTCTGCTTAGGTGTTCATGGAGACAATTTCTGCTGTTCTGCTTTCCATATATAGCAGTCTTTCTTTAAATGTCCCTCCTTTTTGCATCTGAAGCATACTCTGGTTTCCCTCTTAGGAGATTTGTCTGAGGTTTTCAGTGCAGTCTCATTATCTTGCCTTAGGTCATTCTGCAGGTTCTCTTTTCTGTGCTGGAATTCATCCGCAAATCTACCTTTAACAAATTCCAGTTTCAGTTCAGCCTCTGGCCTTGTCTCCAGGGCATTGATGAGGGCACTATAAGATTCAGGCAGGCTGCAGAGGAGTAGGGCTACCACATGGCTCTCCTTTATATCTTCTCCAGTGCCACGCAGTTGTGCCAACATGGCATTTATATGCTCCTGCATTTCACTTTCTTTGCGAAGCCTTATTTTGTATAGTTTCCTCAGTAGAAACAGTTGCTGTTCAGGCTAGTTCTCTCATGCAAGTTTTGCAATGCAATCCACATCCCTCTTGCTGTGGTCTCACTTCTTATATGGATTAGCTGGTCATCTTCTACCAATAAACATATTGTAGCTTTTGCTAACCTGTCCTTTTTATCCCATTCCTTGTGATTTGCTGCTGGTTTGTTCGTGGTAATCACTTCCCATAGATCATCTTTAGACAGCAGCATTTCCACTTTAAACTTCCACAATTGGTAGTTTACATTGTTCAGCTTTCCTACTGAAAGTCAGTTCTGAGCTGGTTGCCATACTTGCTTCCCTCCCTTTCCCCTTCTGGGATTTAGGCCTTCTTACTGAGAGTCAGTAGGCCTCTCTTTCTGGGAGTTTTCTTTCGCAGTCTGTACTCCTTCTGGGCTGCTTCTAGTCTTCAGACTTGCCTTGAAGATGTCCTGTGCCCACAACCTATTGTAGAGTTAGCTTTCTGTTGAATTACTCACAGTAAAAGTTTCTTCAAAACAGAACGTTACTAAGAACTCAGAAGATATGCTTCCATACTGTACAGACTGCATGGGACAAGATAGAGGACAGAGAGAGGCGACAAGGAGATAAAAAAAAACCTGTTTCATCCCCTGACCCTCCAGCTACTGGACAAGCCCCATATTAAGCTTGCAGGGCTTGCAATGGGCTTTTACTTGTGACTTGTTGCACAATCCAACAATTGGGGCTGCTCAGGAGCTGACAGGTTTCTGACCCACTAGCTGGGTGGGATGGTCAACCCAGCAGCTGGGCTAACTCCAAAGCCTTGGCACCTGCTATGATTTCCTGCATTTTCCTGTCTCTCTCTTGTGTATATGTGCATGTACCAGTGGGTATCTGTGCTGAGGAATCACCTGGTGTTTGGGGGTTCCACCATTGCGACTTGAGTCGGCAGATGATCAGGCTTTTGCTGTGGCAGGTGGCAGGCCCCTCAGTGTGGGATGTACTCCCTCCAGATGTCCGTTTCAGTTCCTCCCTTGTTACCTTTAAAAAGCACACGAGAACATATTATTTTCTTGGTGCTTTTTTAGGATCCACTGCTGGTTCCCTCAATTGTGTTGTGTCCTCCCTTTTTCCTTCTCCCATTTTAAGGTAGTTAATGATTGGTTTAAATTGGTTTGAATTGTTTGATATTCCAGGGGGTGCTTGTGGAGAATGCAGAACTGAACATGAGGGAGACTGGAGAATCACCTGTTTACAGTAAACGTAAGCACACAGTGACCACATGGGTGGGCCCAATGGCATTTCCAAGCCTGACCTGGAGTTTAAGTAGGCCAGGGGACGGCCAGATGCCTGAGTCAGGTGGGATTGATGCTGCTTAAATACTTTGGGCTTGGAAGAGTTCAGGGTCAGACCCTGGAACGAAGGAAGCTGGGAGCTGCAGGTGGGAGCAGCTGAGTGCTGGGACCTGAGCTGAGAGTGAGAGCTGCAGCTTGGGAGAGCTAGCTCAACTGGGATTGTACCCCTCTTTCCATTCTAGCTGGGGAGTGCCCTGGAGGAGGAACCGCTGAACAGAATGGGAGACTCTTATCCCCTTTTGCTCTGTATTGTCTGATACTGTCTGGGTGCTGTACCTTGATTAGCCTCTACCCCTATCCCCACTGCTTAGTAAAGTTGTGTGTTAATCAGACTCCTGAGTTGGTCTGGTCATTGCTCCAGATAGATACCTCCAGGGGAGGGGGAATCTCTTTCTTTGACTTCACCTGCACCCCAAAGGGGCAGATTCGCCCACTCAATCTTACTTCCCAGTAACTTGCCCAGCAAGGTGATCTCTGGCTGGCTGCAGGACAGGGGGCCTGACTGAGCTCCTGGATATAAGGGGCTGGGACCCGATGAAGTGAGCAGAGGTCCATGATAGCGCTTTTATGCTTGAGAGTGCTATGTAAGGCAGGGTGTGCTATATTATTGTGTGTGTGTGTGTGTGTGTGTGTGTGTGTGTGTGCATATATATAGACACACCGCAGTCAGGGGAATGGAGCAGGATGCCCACATATAGGGTGCAGTCCAACTGCCGACAGGTAGGAGTGTGTGTGTGTGTACATACATACACACATACACAAACAGTTGTCGCCTCATCCAGTTTGTCCCTGAAGTCAAAATGGGAGTGTCTGGGTCAAACCATGAGATTTGGCAACCCTGACATGCAACCCCATAAAATGAAATACAAAGCCCAATCTTTGTGAGAAACATCTAATGTCTCTTCCAGCCAGTTCAAAACATGATTCCATTGCCTCAGTAGTTACGTTAGGGAGAAAAAGTGCCTCATTGTCATGTCCTGAAAAAGACACAAAAGTAAAAGGGTGTCCAGTGCATGAAAAAGAGATGAAATTCAGATGGGTGTTAAGTTTCTCCCCACATGTGTATGACCCCATTCAGTTAACTCATGACTGGACACTTATACATTTATTCTCCCTACTACATCTATACATTTATGATGTTTTCATCTGCTTCTACCACTGTTCAGGTTCCCAGCAAAACATTTTTAAACAGAATGATTGGGAACCCAGAAGGTAGAGCCAATTTCCATCATACCAAATGGAAAATGTATTCTGTATCTTAATTTTTTTCAGTGATTTTCTCGTGTTGGAGTCCAAACACTGCTTAGAAGATTAGCACTATAGAAGCATTGGCCTAGATTTTCAACTTGGTAAAGATTGGCACCTGGGGGAATGGACAGAGTTGGTTTGAAGACACTTTTGTGACCCCTAATGGAATGTTGGCGCTTTAAGCTATAGCTAGTGGTCCTTACGGAGTGTTCTAGAAACCAAGGATTAGCATGTGCTTCTCAAGAATACCCTCTTTGCCTGTTTGGAACTGTGCAAGCAATGGGCATTTTTAGACACACTGGCTTTCTTCTAGACTTCAAAGTCCAGGTTCGGCAAACTTCTGCAGGAGATGGATTTAGATGTTCACCCCCCCTCCTGGAAGTTGCCCGGACACCTTTGTAAACAGTAGCGCCCTGTGTCTCCTGCATGTTTTGAGACCCAGACTTACTACGGACTTACAAGTTCAAGTCTTGCAGGGCACCACTGTTTACAGTGGCACCCGGGCTACTTCTGACTGGGTGGAGGGTTAGCATCTAAATCCCCCCTGCACGAGTTTGCCCAACCCAGAAGCTGAAGTCTGGGAGAAAGTAGGTTTGTCTACAAGTGCTTATTTTTTCATAACCTTTCATGCAGACACATCCCAAAACACTTTATAGATTCCTGTATATATCTGTCACCCTTGTTTCTCCCATTCCTGCAGTGTAGTTCTTTCTAGGATGAAACCTGGCTCCTATTTAACAACCTACAGAAACTTCACTCAATTAAATGAGCGTTGAGCACTGGAGAGAGAGAGAGAGA
>QEPC01010958.1:2991607-3002456 GCA_003113815.1 Sphenodon punctatus
CCCCCCCTCCTGGAAGTTGCCCGGACACCTTTGTAAACAGTAGCGCCCTGTGTCTCCTGCATGTTTTGAGACCCAGACTTACTACGGACTTACAAGTTCAAGTCTTGCAGGGCACCACTGTTTACAGTGGCACCCGGGCTACTTCTGACTGGGTGGAGGGTTAGCATCTAAATCCCCCCTGCACGAGTTTGCCCAACCCAGAAGCTGAAGTCTGGGAGAAAGTAGGTTTGTCTACAAGTGCTTATTTTTTCATAACCTTTCATGCAGACACATCCCAAAACACTTTACAGATTCCTGTATATATCTGTCACCCTTGTTTCTCCCATTCCTGCAGTGTAGTTCTTTCTAGGATGAAACCTGGCTCCTATTTAACAACCTACAGAAACTTCACTCAATTAAATGAGCGTTGAGCACTGGAGAGAGAGAGAGAGAGATGAGAGGAAAAAAAAGAATATGTAGAGTAATTAAAACTTCTGGTGGAGCTTGGGGATGGGAGTATGTGACTTGTTCAAACTGTAGTTCACCTAGGACACTAGGGCAAACTTCACTGTTCTGTGAACTACAAAAGGGAATCTCTTAATTAACAAGTGGTTAATACTTCTGCTTCACCTCTGATTCAAAATATGACAATTCAGCCATTTAAATAATTATTCCCCTTCTCACAGATGTCTGTCTTTTCCAAATTGCTTTTAAACTGTTTGCTCTTGTCACTATGCTGGCTAAATAAATATCTCCTTCCAGATTCCCTGCTGTCCCAAGGTCATGATTCCCACAGGCTTGTCTGGCTGTGCATTTGGGTTAGCTGTGTGGCCCACATTTAATGAATAGCATGGGCAAGAAGGATGCAAGTTCCAGAATTAAGTACTAATTAAGTTCCTGGACACGAATCACTTCACAAACTCAACTTAGAGGATTTGTCTAATTGACTGAGGAAATAGTTTGAAGTGGAAGAATATTTCTTTTCATTAGTGTTCAAATGAAGTGCAAATTATAGAACTTTGAAGCCTCCATATTTCTTAAAGATAAAAAGCTGTTAAGAAAAAAACTAGGAGCTTAACTTTGTTTTAAATCAGAAACAAATGCATTTTTATATGGAAGAAAAGTTGGGGCAATTTTCTGCATGAATAATCTGGAAGCAGCTGATGACTGGTGTTTAGTGGTTATGGGCTTTTAATGTTTCAAAGTCTGTCTTTTGAGGCATTATTTTCCCCTTATTTTTGTGGTATTAGGCTGATTTTTCTTTCTGTTTTTAAAAGAAATCAACCACAAAACAGCCATCTCAGAGATTTACAGTGTGTCTCCCAACTCAGTCTTTCCCCCTTTTCCCTGTTGTGAACCATTGTGGTATCACTCAGTCATGACTGATGGAGGTTATGGTTGCAATTCTGAGCTCAGTATGAAATGTTGGGATCAGCATGGCATCATAACAAAAGCACTGTTGTCCCACACCCCCAGAAAGAAGACACAGACACCATCATTGTGGGGTAAATAGGCCGCACCAAACTTTATTAGCCTTAATCAGGGAAGGAAGGGGCAATGCCCCTCTGGGTCCTGTTAATCTTAACTATTAACTAACTTAACTATAGTAAACTCAAGGCGGTCTGATGTTCCTCAGTACCGCAAGAGTGCTAACTATAGCTGCTGCAATGTCACGCCTGCCTGGCCGCCCCAGCCGGATCAGGAGGCCGTTGCCTACTGTGACCCAAGGAAGGAGGTGACTGACCACAGTCAGCGGGGATCCTGGATTGCCCCTGTCCTAGGGTCCACGACCCGGCCCCCTTCCTGGGTCCTACATGACGCTGGCCGGGAAGCTCTAGCATTCACGTGGACCCCATCTCGTAAGGAGATGACCTAGCAGCAGACTATCCCTACCGTCTAACTTAACTAACTCGCGGGACCCCTGCCACTAGAGACTGCCAGCGTTGCTTGGCTAGTCTCGCCCCCTCCGCCCTGATCCTCCTAACAGCCGGCTCAACATTCCCTGTAGGGCCTTAAGATAGAGCTCGAGCCCTTCGTCTGATAAGTGTACCCCGTCAGGCCTGAATAACTTGTGTCTCGAGAACCTAATCTGGGGGTGTCTGATTGTGTGGCCTCCCAACTCAGTTGTTATCAACATGGCCACTTCTTTATTCACTTTCCTCCTGGCCCTATCTACTTTGCTTGGGCGCACGGCATTCCTCCAACGCATTCTCTCCAACATCTCAGACCATGCAAATACCGTGATTGGGAGAACCTGTGCAGCCTCCAACAGGTCTCACTTCATACTGGTGACCAGGTGCAAACCTGT
This sequence comes from Sphenodon punctatus, assembly GCA_003113815.1. NCBI lineage: Eukaryota > Metazoa > Chordata > Lepidosauria > Sphenodontia > Sphenodontidae > Sphenodon > Sphenodon punctatus. Next base: position 2,993,895 of record QEPC01010958.1, read on the forward strand.
TTCCACTGGAAGATTGTTCTCCCCAAGGTGTAACACAAGGATGTCTGGATGCGTCTCTCTCACCAATTCATGAACAACCGGCAGGAACTGAGCCCATCTCATCCCACTTCGTCCTTTCCACTTTACTTCAGCCAGGTGTCCCAGGCCCAGCTGGGTTTCCCAATACGAGCGTCCCGCTCGCTTCCCTGCCTAGTATACCATACCATGGCCCACGATCACTACTCTCTTCTGCCGCGTAAGCAGCTCACTCCCTGTGAGGGACAAACAACCGTTACTCTACATCCCTGGCATCTCGCCCACCACACTTAAACTTGTCATTAGACCCTTACCTGCTACAGCTGGACCGTGCGCACATAGGAGNTTGTAGAGTTAGCTTTCTGTTGAATTACTCACAGTAAAAGTTTCTTCAAAACAGAACGTTACTAAGAACTCAGAAGATATGCTTCCATACTGTACAGACTGCATGGGACAAGATAGAGGACAGAGAGAGGCGACAAGGAGATAAAAAAAAACCTGTTCCATCCCCTGACCCTCCAGCTACTGGACAAGCCCCATATTAAGCTTGCAGGGCTTGCAATGGGCTTTTACTTGTGACTTGTTGCACAATCCAACAATTGGGGCTGCTCAGGAGCTGACAGGTTTCTGACCCACTAGCTGGGTGGGATGGTCAACCCAGCAGCTGGGCTAACTCCAAAGCCTTGGCACCTGCTATGATTTCCTGCATTTTCCTGTCTCTCTCTTGTGTATATGTGCATGTACCAGTGGGTATCTGTGCTGAGGAATCACCTGGTGTTTGGGGGTTCCACCATTGCGACTTGAGTCGGCAGATGATCAGGCTTTTGCTGTGGCAGGTGGCAGGCCCCTCAGTGTGGGATGTACTCCCTCCAGATGTCCGTTTCAGTTCCTCCCTTGTTACCTTTAAAAAGCACACGAGAACATATTATTTTCTTGGTGCTTTTTTAGGATCCACTGCTGGTTCCCTCAATTGTGTTGTGTCCTCCCTTTTTCCTTCTCCCATTTTAAGGTAGTTAATGATTGGTTTAAATTGGTTTGAATTGTTTGATATTCCAGGGGGTGCTTGTGGAGAATGCAGAACTGAACATGAGGGAGACTGGAGAATCACCTGTTTACAGTAAACGTAAGCACACAGTGACCACATGGGTGGGCCCAATGGCATTTCCAAGCCTGACCTGGAGTTTAAGTAGGCCAGGGGACGGCCAGATGCCTGAGTCAGGTGGGATTGATGCTGCTTAAATACTTTGGGCTTGGAAGAGTTCAGGGTCAGACCCTGGAACGAAGGAAGCTGGGAGCTGCAGGTGGGAGCAGCTGAGTGCTGGGACCTGAGCTGAGAGTGAGAGCTGCAGCTTGGGAGAGCTAGCTCAACTGGGATTGTACCCCTCTTTCCATTCTAGCTGGGGAGTGCCCTGGAGGAGGAACCGCTGAACAGAATGGGAGACTCTTATCCCCTTTTGCTCTGTATTGTCTGATACTGTCTGGGTGCTGTACCTTGATTAGCCTCTACCCCTATCCCCACTGCTTAGTAAAGTTGTGTGTTAATCAGACTCCTGAGTTGGTCTGGTCATTGCTCCAGATAGATACCTCCAGGGGAGGGGGAATCTCTTTCTTTGACTTCACCTGCACCCCAAAGGGGCAGATTCGCCCACTCAATCTTACTTCCCAGTAACTTGCCCAGCAAGGTGATCTCTGGCTGGCTGCAGGACAGGGGGCCTGACTGAGCTCCTGGATATAAGGGGCTGGGACCCGATGAAGTGAGCAGAGGTCCATGATAGCGCTTTTATGCTTGAGAGTGCTATGTAAGGCAGGGTGTGCTATATTATTGTGTGTGTGTGTGTGTGTGTGTGTGTGTGTGTGTGTGTGTGTGTGTGCATATATGTATTATATAATATATACAGAATCTAAGCTAAAGCTAATCTATGTATAATACAAAATATTCCTATCCTATAATCTATATCTGTATAAAATAAGACAGCCTTCTGTCTGTCTGAGAGGGGAAGGGAAAAGGAAAACTCAGAGGTATATCCACTATCTCTAATATATCTCTATCATCTAATATACAATAATCTCTAAACTGGGGAGACATGCAGGGGAAGGTAAAAAGTAAGGCAGGGGTGCTTGACTTTATTCATGCTAAGGGCTGGAAAATTTGGTTTGGACCCGACCCTAGGCTGTATGTGGCCCAACCCCCAATTTGCATAACCCTACCCCCTGGCAGTGAGCAGCTGGAGATCCGGCGGAAGATGCCGCAGTGAGGGGCTCAGGTGGAGACATCAGCGGCAGCAGGAAGCTGGAGCCAGGGAGGAGGATGGAGGGATCTAGCCAGCGCCTTTAATAGGCTTGCTGCCCGGAGGAAGGAGGGTTTCATGCCAGTGCAGGGGCTGAAGGAAAGGTGATTGCCAGAGCAAGAGGAAGCTTGATGGCCTGCAGAAAAGGACTTTGTGGCCAGGGGGCGTCGGGTTGCAGGAAAGGTCCTTGTGGGCCAGTTCAAGAGTTCCACGTGGTTTCTGGCTCCGAGATGTCTGCTCCCTTCTCCCCTCACCACATTTCCCTCCAAAAAAACATCTGCCAGGCTGCTAGGCAATAACGAAATCAATAACTACTTTCATTATCATTATTGATTTCATTCTTATTTTTTGTCATTTTCATTATTGTAATAATGATAGCAAAAATGACAAATTTAGTTTTTGATATTGATATAACAAAAACATGCATACTCCTACATTCTATCCACTCTTCTTTTGTCTTAATACAGAGAAGAAAGGCATATTCCCAAAGAGAAGAATGGTGACTTGGAACAGAGCCTGCTAGATGAAAGGGGAGACTTTATTCTTTTCCCTACATCGTCTGATGCTACTTTGTCTTGAATGCTCAAAGCATCTTGCTGTTCAGAGCAAGTTCTTAGGAAAGGAAAAAACATAGGCCTGAACCAGATCCCACTTACACTGGTTTTATAGAACACTAACTCCTTTAACTTCAGGGTTGTTACTCCTAATTTACAATACTACAGCTGAGATCATAGTTAGGCATATTGTGATTGTGTGTTAGCCATCTGGTGATTTTTCTATAAACACAGGTGGGACCAAACATGATTTCAGTGCTCTAGCTGGAGGGGTTTAGCTTTGATATAGACTTGCATTTATATTCTGTCATGGAACTGGATATACACAATGAATAGAACAGATTCACCGCTGTCTTAGATGGCGCAGCCCTATCAATTTCAGTGCAATTGTGAATTTGCACTGAAGACTTAATGCAAACATTGCACAGCACCAGGAGAAAACACATGGACCCGTGTTCAGGGTGCAAGGCAGAGAACTAAGGAACTGAGTTCAAATCCCTGCTGTGTCACAGACCACCTGTGCACAGGCTGCACTCCATTGAGCAGAAAGAGGCTGGATATAAATTTTATAAATAAATAAATGTGTCCTCCGCTGCTTCCAGGTACCTGTGTTGAAAGAACCCTGGGAAACACCTATAAAAAGGGAGCAAGAAGCTGAGTTGCATTTACCCCTTGCTAACCAGAGACCATGTGTCGTGCACCTGTGCTCTGTCCCAGAGGTGGAAATGGGACTACTGAATATTAAAATGGAGCAAAGGAAAATGAAGGTGGAACATTAGGAAAAGCCTCTGAAAACTGAGACCCTTGAGACTGTGGACCTGTCTTCCAATGGGCGTGGTGGATTCCAGGTTCGTTCCTTTGGAATATTTAAATGAACCAGCTAAAACATCATGTATCAGATGTACTTTAAGGGCACAACTTAGCATAGTGAATTGGGGTCTCTTGTCTGTATTCTCTCTAAGTAGAATTGATAAGGAATCCTGTCCAAAAAGGAATCTTTGATATTGATAAGTCTCCTCACCAGCACACAAGCCAACTCACTTATTTTGTGTCACGACTGTTGATGTGGTAAACCTTGAGAGCATGCTGAATGTGAAGTGATATTGGATCTGTAACCTTTTTCATAGGAACAGTTCATAAATAGGTGGTTCTGTTCTGGGGATCTGCACAAAATTTCCCTCACCAATGAGAACATCTCCAGCGGATGTACAGATGGTATGACTAGCTTCTGCCCTCTGTTAGTGACAGGAGGAAGCAGTGAAGGATCTGACTTTTAATATACATGCATCAAAACTGATGCTAACCTGGTGGTTTGCCAACACAACCTTCTTGGACACTAAAGTTGGTGGCAGCAATGAGGGTGAGACCTTGATCCTACAAGGACTTACCTTCTCTTTTATAATCTCATTTAATCCAGTGGGACTGCACACAGAAGTTAATTGCTCATGTACATCTCTGGAGGACTGAGTCCATAGGAAGAACTCCTGCAAAATCCTCCTAATTTAGATTTAGTGCAACTTCTTCCCATGGTTCTAAGCGATATTAACTTTGGGGCAATAATTATTTTTATGGTTCTGGTACCTACTACATGATCATGACATTTTTAAGTGGATAGTGAGTTCATTCAGGTACCCACTGAGTCTCTCTGTGTACTCATGTGCCACCAAGGACCAGAAGAGCTTTATTTGGTGGTCTTTGGATGCTGCTACAATGTAAATAAGGAACGACAACAATCTCTTTCAACTCAGGATTCTGTGGGTCCCTCTCTGTAAGAAGCCATCAGCTATCATTCCAGCTGTGGTCAGTATTAGTGACAAATTTCTGGATAGTTTTTTCCCACTGTTTGTCAGCGAAACCCTTGAATCTTTTAGGAAGGTATTCAACTCATGCAACGTGAACTATCTGAAGTCTTCAGAATACTATAAAAACTTCAAGTGCTAACTCTTGTTGTTTTTTTTATTAAGAAACCATTTTTACGTAAGGGGATGGAGGACACTAAGTTTCATTCCATGGAATTCTTGATCAGATCGGGGGAAATTGCCCTCATAGGAGCTCTTAAACTTGAACTGCTCATAAATTTTTGTTTCTCCTCTTGCCATGCAGCCTTTACCGACTGTTATGTGATCATATATTTTAATGTGACATGATATTCATTCACTCATATAATATGATGGGAACCACTCACATCTTTTATAACCTCTGGTGTTTTGTATGGAATATTTGTATCTATTCTGCTGTGCTTGTGTGATTTCAGATGAAAAACTGTAGTGTAACAATAAATGCTCACCCAGGGCAGAGCTAAAGGTTGGTGTGGCAATCTGTGTCCTTGTTCACAGATTGTGCTGAGTGGTACAATGTGTGGTGGTAAAGAAACCACCAGGATATTCAGAAGTATGCAGCAAGCTACCACAGACACCTTGCCACTCCCTTTCTGCAGAACATTTACCCTCTTATGAGTGTTCACACATTACATTACCTTACTTCTTAGTAGTAATTAATCATTCTCTACTCCTCAGGGCAGTAAGTGGTGTGATTACCACTATCTTCTCCCTCATATAATGGATGAATTCAGATGAGATGCTACCCTGCATGGACACCCAGGAGCCACAGAGCCAACTGCTGGTCTGAAGGTGGTGCGGCCGCATGTGCACTCCCATGAGCCTCAGCGCACTGGCCATTCATGGAGCACTGCCAGGAATCTGGAGTGCTCCATGTGGGGCAAGCCAAATAGATTTGTGGCAATGGGTGACTGTGGAGCCCCTACCTCTGTGAACAGCAGCAGCTTGCCAGGCCAGCACATGGGTCCACCACTCGTAGACACTGTAGACAGCGGGAGCGACCTTTGCAAATCACAGAAACTGGCTGGGAGCGTTGGGGAGCCTGGGTTCCCCAGAGCCTGCGCCCAGGACATTCAAAGGCCAGCCGGGTGTGCTTTCCCTTCCCCCGTGGTCCATGACAGGGGGAGTATGTGTTGGTTGCCCTTGTGGCTGTGGTAGCCATATCTGTTTGAATCCCTCCCCACGCATACCACCTGTGTGGGTGCTCAGCGGCAGTGCCCTGGCAGCCATGCCACCCCATCACCTTGCTTGTCTGAAAACACACAATATGTGAACAGTAAAACTGCAGGGTTTCTCCTGATGCTATTCATGAGCACTTCTGTCAGTAAGATAATGTGTAAATAGGGCCTGATTTGAGAATTTCCTTTCAGTTCAAAGGGGACATTGCAACCTCCAGAAAGGTACCTACCTGAATGAACATAAAAGTGAAGAGAGGTGCCTTAAATCCAGATACTGTTTTTGAAGCTGTTTTGTGTCATGGAGAAGAAAGGAGTGAGAGGTCTTTAGATTTATTTTGATAGCAACTCTAGAATCCTTTGCAGTCTAATTCTATTCTCCATCCCTTCATAAGATTCAAGTAACTACTGTTGACTTCAGTGCAAGTTAATCATATCCTATGAGGGCGGCCTCAGAAGTGCAAATAATCATTAAAAGTGTAAAGGAGATTTAGACATACACAAAATAGAGACAAGGTAACAGTGTTACAGGGTGCCTTTCAAGCACTGCTAACTTAGCATGCAGTGGAACCTTATAAAGAGCAGTGACAACAGGCCAATTAATCTACCAGTAAAAGCTCTTGAAACATGTCCCGTCTTCCTCATGCTACTCACTCATTACAACCATACAATTGTTTCATACAAATTAACTGTACAGGAAAGGTGGTGATTTGTTGTTGCATCTTATATCTCAATTATTCTTCTCTGCAAGATGGTAGAATTTAATAATTGAATCCAACAATCATTAGTTAATTAGCTTAAGAACAATCACATTTCTTCAAATACTCGGTATGAACAAGATATAAATGAATTTTAACTATATAAAATGTTTGGAAAGTATGTCACGTTACACTGCTATGATCCTTCATGAAAAATTATAGAAATGCTAAATTTTTTCTTAGGACCCATTGTAAAGGTAATTTAAACTTGCAAATGAATTAGTGGATTTTTGTGTAAATTTGTGGGAAATTAAATCTCTTCTCTAAGTGTGGTAATTTTGGAGCGAATATGCTGCATTTTTCATACATATCAATGAGGCAGAATGGAATGGAAATGGAACCTTAGCTGTTGGCGATGGCCAGTGGTTCAGTAAGTAGTAGCAAAGCACATTCATACTATCTCAGAATTTCAAACTTTTCAATGTAATGCAAATGAGAGAGTAGGTGTCATGGGTTTGGGAGTCCGCACCCCCACTTTACTGGGTTTGAGTGACTCAGTTTCCCTTGCTCTCTCTCTGGCTAATTCAAGTATGCCACAATGAAACTCCTCTGTCACACAAGGGCCCGATCCTTCCCGTTTACAGACTCTTTACTCTCTGGGTTCGCAAGAGCTTGAGGGCTCTTGTAGCTCACTTGTGTTCCAATATTAGACACCTTCCACTTCTTCTTAAAAGTTAAGTAGTAAGTTTATTGATTACATAAACAAGATAGTTAAACAGAGTGGTCTAGAAATAAAAGGTAAACATAACGCATTCCTAACTTATACTGCTTGAGTTCCTAAGTTATTCATCTTACCCTAGCGAGTCCAGAAGTTCTGGTTTCTCAGCCTTAAGGTGACTGGCTGGGCACTTGGCTTAGAGAGTGAAACCTGTCTCTCAGTTCATGCTGTCCCCAGCCTGTTATAAGCAGACTGGTCCCTTTAGTATGCAGATGTCTCTGGCAGCAGCTTTGCAAGAAGAAGTCTTTTTCCTCTCTGGGATCTCTCTCCTTATATCTCCTGGAGGAACTCCTAGCAAGTTCTCCAGGCTTCCAGATTTCCCTTTGTTCTCTCATCAGGTTTTTCTGTCTTTCTGCACGTAGTCAATGGCTACCTGCATTAGCATTGTTAATGACTCTGGCCATTCGTCTGGCCCCAATACACATGTTGGTATCTCTTTGTATTTTCTGTAGGCCGGTGATGTGCAAGAGCCCTAATTCGAGTTGTACAGTTCTCAGAGTCAACATTACAAACATGTGGAACTTTGACATTACATAGTGTACATGTATAGTAACATTACAAACATGTGAAACCCATGGCACCACACATTTACCAAACATGTAGTCCCATGTTACACGTGTGTGACCCCATGTTTCTCCGTGACAGTAGACTAGTGGTTTGTTGTTGTTTTTTAAACTGTTTGTGTTCTCTATTGGGTCAATGAGTTTTTAGTTTATTATGCACAAGTGCGGTCAATTGCCAAATCATGTTTTAAAATGTGGCCTTGTAAATCCTGCTTGTGTCCTGCAGTGACAAGGAATGCAGGGGCGTAACAAGGTTGAGAAGGGCCTGGGCTCAAGCCTTATTTATGGGCCCCTCATGTACACGCGTGCTCTGAAAGCCCAAAGTGGGCGGCCTCTGAAAACCCAAAGTGCGCGGGGCTTAAGGGAGGGGAGGGGCTTAAGGGAGGGGGAGGGCCTGCCCATCCCTGGCATCTGTCTCAGCGCCACGCGGAACCTTATGTCTGGCAGAGCTTGAGGGAGGGGCTTTTACATTGTAGGCAGAGCCTCCAAAAATCCGGCAACAAAGAGTTTTCAGCATTAAGATGTGATGGGCAGAACATTAGTTTACACTGGGAACTCCTTGCTGCTGAGTAAAACCCTACCACTTGGAGACTGAGAGAACCCTCGTACTAGCATCTCATCCAGTAAGTGGATGGGACTCCAGTAGGACAACT
>QEPC01010958.1:3029616-3054675 GCA_003113815.1 Sphenodon punctatus
TTTTTTTTTTTTAAACTTTCTTGCTGGGGCTTTTAAGTTTTTTACATTGCAGCCATTTTTAAATGGCTGCAATGTAAAAAAATCCGGTACCCCGGAATCCGGTACCCGGTCCGGATTACCGGGTCGAATCCGATAATGCCGGTACGCCCGGTACCGGCATTATCGGATACCGGATTCTACCGGTTTCCCACCCCTAGTAGCAAAGCCATGCCCCAGCAGGCCCAGACTCGTATGCCCGGTGGGCGATGTCCGCATATTTAAGGAGCTTGGCTACCATGGAGGGATACACCTGTATCACTACTCCCTGGTAGATTGCAAAGGCTGTGGTCCAATTAGACCAATTTCTGTCAGCCGTGGGGCGCTTAAAGTGCTCCTTCTCCTTCTTATCTTCCAGGTCTTCAGGGTCGACTGTTGGGTCCCTGAAGAGGAGGGCGAACAGGTCTTCAAATTCACTCCTCCATTACTTTTCCTGCATGGCCGGTAGCAGATGTGCCCCAATGGGGGCCGACACTGCCGCATAGCCCACCCCTGGGAGCAGGTACCAGCCCAGGGATAAGGTGGCATACCCGACCTCTGGTTGGATTGTATGGTAGATGCGGCCTTGTGAATAAACTGGGCCCGCTGATGCACTGGGAACAGTCCACACGTGCAGCGCCTGCCCTGGATGCAGAGGGGTTGCAGAGGAGGCAGTGACTTGACCACCCTGGGCCAGAATGCCCGAGCGGGGGACTGGCTCCCAGGACCCATTCCATCACACTAGCTGGGTGGTCGGCACACTCGCTGCTCTCTCCCCCACTGCGCCCCCCACTGCCTGTAGACTGAGGGAAGGGGACAGGGGGAAGGCCTGTTGTGCTGCCCCCAGGGCCACCTGTCCCCATCCGCTGGGGTTGACCTCTGATCCCTAGGGATGTGCGAACAGAACTGAGTTTGGAAGTTCGGTTCGAAAATCGAGTTTGGTTCGAAAGTTCAGTTCGGTTGACTGAACTATTTGAGTTTGGTTGAATTCCGAACTTCCGAACCAAGTTTGTACATTCAAAACTGGGTTTTTTTGCCTTCCGAACTGGTTTGGATTCGACCGAACAGTTCGGTCAAATTCGAATTCGGTTTGAAAGTTCGGTTTGGTTGACTGAACTATTTGAGTTCAGTTTGAACTCCGAACTGCGTTTGCACATCCCTACTGATCCCAGAAGTGGGATTACACCAAACCCTGACACCCCTGCACCTGTTGGGGCTGCTATCATACCTTGGCTTGCACCTGCTGCTGCCATCTCCGTCCCTGGCATACTGCTGCTTCGTTATTCCTCCATGTTGCGAATCACTTGCTTTAGGGCCCCGATCCACTGGCGCAGCTCATCATTCTCCATTTGATGAGTTAACCCCAGTCCTGGGGGTTCCAAGCCACCACTACTGTAACCAAGAAACAGAGGGGGAGGCACCCCCCTTCGCTCACCATGGGGCCGAGCACCCCGATGGGAGCGAGCAGAGGGGACCAGCCCATTACTGCCCTGCCCAAGCCCCCCGCTGCCGGTAGCTGCAAAGCCAACTGTGTGGGCAGCGGGGCCAACTCATTCCCCCAACTAGAACACCTGTCTGGTTCAGGCCATGGGAGGGGGCCCACCACAGCACCTACCTGAGGGTCAGCCCGCAAACACCTTGGCACTGGGGGGTCCTCAAGAAACCTGGCTGGGGGATTCACCCTACACTCCCCCCCCCCCCCTTCGTGGTGGCTGAGGTGCTACTGGGCCCGTCGGTCCCATCTGCACAGGGGTTGGACCTGAGCCTTCCCACGAAACTGCGTCCACTGGATTCCTCTGGGAACCTTCTCCCACCCCCGCAGCCATGCTGCGAAGGAGGGCCTTGCAGCCAGGTGGTCCCTCAGCAATGGCTCCTCGAGGGGGACACCCTGTGTACCCGAGCCCCCCTGGCCACCAACTGATTTCCCGCACATGGGCCTCCATTCCCCACTAGAGGTGGAGGGGGGGAGGAAGTGCTCCCTCGGCCCCCATGCTATGTGCTGGGGGGGAGGGCCGGGTGCCCCGCCGGGGCCATGGCTGCTTCCTCGGGGCTTTTTCCCTTGCCCTCATACTTGCCACGCTCTGGGTTGGTGGACGGGTCCTGGAACCAGCAGCCTGACTGAATCTGTGGTCTCACTCTGCACCTCCCACTGCTGGGACTCCCATGGGGCCTAGCCAACTGAACAGATGCCAGCAGAGCTATGCTGCTCCGATCGCCACCGCCTCCCAACTGAGGAGGCGAGTGGTGCACACTCATACACAGCACTGCCCCGCCTGGAGCGGTACACCAATCAGAAGGCTTGGTCTTCATCCCCACCCGGCCAGGGTTGCCTAGCAACCCTGGTCAGGTACAATGCAGAGTCAGGCGACTGCTTGACTCCATCCCCTCGCCCCGCAGGCGCCTTGATCCCCGCGCGGTGGACACAGCTTCAGAGGAGGGAAAAAGGGGGGGGAGGCCCCCCTCTCCCTTTGAAGACATCCTGCCCCATTTCCCAGGACCCTTCCAAGATGTCCTTCTGTATTTCCCAGGAACGGGCGTGACAAATTGGCCTTCACAGCCATTGGGCTGCGAAGGGGCAATTATAGAAGTACCAAAGACTCTAGAATAGAGCAGGAAGTAAACTATGAGGAAGTAAATGGATTTACAATGGATTTCCAGGAGTATTCCTAATTTTTTTAGAAAAAGAAGAGACAAGTGCTGTACAAATGGAAAATGGAAGGGAAAGTTATTTTCATCCTAGGAGAGTGTTTTACACAGTGGAGGGTTAAAAAAATAAATAATGAACAGTGCCTTTTTAATTACTGAGTTGACTTGGACATCAACAACAGAGGAGGTCAGACTGGGTCTGAAAAGTGCTGTCTGGGCATATTAGGAACTGCTTTAATATTCATTGCATTGATACAAAGTCACATATCCTTAAGGTAACCAAAGTAAATAAGAAAGCTAACCCAGACAGTGCATCCTCAAAATCAGTGGCTTGACAGCAACGTGTCTGAGAGAAAATACCCGGCACGTATGACATTGGTAATGATATCTGTGATACGAGAGAGATGGCTAATGACGACCTGCTCCCATCCTATTTTCTCACAACCTTAAGTGTCAAACAGTGAAGTTCTACCCAAATGCAGCTTTAGACCTTTTTTCTTGAAGGTGCTGAAAAGACGGACATGTGTGGCACCGGCTGTGAATTAAGAGAATATTGTCACCTCTCCAGCTACCACAGTTACTCTGTGCCAAATCACAAGGGATTAGAAAACTGGCAATGAGAGAGACTTTTTTTGCTTTTAAATTCTAGCTCATTATTTTGAATGTAGATCAGGTTAGTAACATCTGAAAGTCATTACCCCTGACAGCTCTCTAGTGCCCAGTGTGAGAATTGTTTATTTACTCATTCATTTTGATTTTTGTTTTTAAAAAATGCACCTGTTCAATGCTCTCTTGTTCTAGCTTGAATTCCATTCATGGTGAATTGTAGTGCATTTAGTTATGTGAATGAATTATTTGTTTTTGTGTGCACACTGCACCCTTAAATCCCCTAATTACTCTGCTCCCAGTGTAGATAGGCAACTATCTTGAGAAAGAAAGTATCCACATTTATAGTGGGGCATATATCGTCTTCCTCCATACACTCTCAAAACATTTGCCACCCTATTTGCAGTCTCACTGAAGGGGCTGTAGACTGGGCTGCTAAGAATGGGCCCCTAAATCCAAGCTAGAGTTATGGGAATGATACTCCTTTTTAAGAGCTGGTTTGTTTACCAGCTCTACATAACCTTGCAGAAATACACATTGTAACACTTACCCTACAAGGGGCAGTACCCACCAGACACCCAGAGAGATGGTCTAGACTAGGGCTGATGTGGCAGCAACTGTTACCGCGGCACGATTCCATTCTGCCATTTCGGAATTGCCTGCGCCACACCGCGACTTTTCTGCTGTCATTCTGCAAATTCTGCTGTCATTCTGCAAATTCTGAAACTATCAGAAAAATTGCGGAACTGTCGGAAACTGTCGGAAAACTGCGTTCCACTATTTTGTGGCACTGGCGGAATGGCGGAAGTAGCGGAAATGTCATGTTTCTGCTATTTTGCGAAGCCTGTGGAAGTAGAGGAATGAAATTAGTGGAACTGCAAAAGTAGCAAAATGAAACTAGCGGAATGAAAGCCTCTGCCACGCCATACCACTAATTGCGGAAACCCTGTTTCCGGTGGAAATAGCTACTGCTGCGACATTCTGCTACAGCCCTAGTCTAGACACAGAGTCTGGGTCAAACATCCAATAAAGATGAGCTCTGTCTCACGAATCCTTCATTAAACCTGCCAAAGGATTGAGACATGCTAGGGAAAGGGGGAGTGCTAATGTCATTGTCATTTTTGTTTTCGTTATTGCAGTAACGAAAATGACAAAACATAATAACAAAATCAATAACTATAACAGTCGTTATTGATTTTGTTATTGCCTGCCAGGTGTTTTTTGGAGGGAAATGTGGAGAAGGGAGGAGGGAGCTGACATCTGGAGCCAGAAACAGTGTTGAACTCTTGAACTGGGAGGGGAAGGATCTAATGGATGTATCTCTGGCCAATGAGCAGCTCAAGCAGATCCCAGCAGTTGAATGGCCCCCTGTGATTCCTCAATGCCTCTGCCTCCCAAAACCACTCAGGAGGGTTCTGGGGAAGGGCACTACAACTCTTAATATTGTAAGACTGAGATGCTTCACTCTGTTAGCTCTCTTGCTTTTCAGGGTGCATTTGCAGAAGCTGCTGGTGCTTGCACTAGAATAGAATGTATATAGATATGGAAGGGAATAAGGATATATACCTTATTCCCTTCCATAGCTCCCAATCAGTATGAGAGAGAGAGAGAGAGAGAGAGACACACACACACACACTGTCATGGGTTGGAGGTCCGCACCCCCACTTTACTGGGTTTGAGTGACTCAGTTTCCCTCGCTCACAGCCCACTTGAATCAGTTTTCTCTCTCTGGCTGATTCAAGTCTGCAGCAGGGACAACACCTTTGTCACCCAAGGGCCCGATCCTTCCCGTTTACAGACTCTTTCTATCTGGGTTTGCAAGAGCTTGAGAACTCTTGTTGCTCACTTGTGTTCCAATGTTAGACACAGACACTTCATAAAGATAAGAAGTCAGTGTATTGATTACATAAGCAAGATTGTTGATACAGAGTGGTTACTAGAAATCAAAGGTAAATATAATGCATTCCTAACCTATACTGGTGGAGTTCCTAAATAAGCATCTTACCTTACAAAGGTCCATAAGTTCCTCTCAATCCTTGATGTAAGCGACTGGGTCTTCAGTCTTAGAGTTGCTAGAAAGCAAAATCATGCCCCTCAGTCCATGTCTTCCAGCCTTGCTTGCTGGCAAGATGCAGGATGCAAATGAGAGTGCTCAAGATGGCTCTGGCCAAGCAATAGCCAAGTTGGCTTAATGGCCCTTGCTTAAGTACCTTTCATGGTCTCTTTGTCTCGGCTTTCCCATTCATGAGCCTGTGTCTTTCCTCACGTAGCCAACCCAGGCAAATATGCAGATCCATTTGCATCTCCATAGGGTTCCGTCTGGCAAGGGTTTGCCAATACACAATCTTTTAACTGTCCCTACTTCCTGGAGTTTGGTCAGTGTTACAGTCTTGATTTGGGTTTTACAGTTCTCAATTGTAACATTACATACATGTTGCACCTTTTGCTTTACATATTTACTAGGCTTGTAGTTTACATGTAGGCCAGTATCACACGTGTGTGACTCTATGTTTCTCCATCTCTCTCTCTCTCTCTCTCTCTCTCTCTCTCTCTCTCACACTCACACTCACACTCACACACACAGTAGATATACCTCTGCGTTTTCCTTTTCCCTTGCCCTGTTTGTCTCCCCCTGTCTATATATTATATAGACATGTATAATTGTATATAGATTAGATATTTAGATACTAGGAGATATAGATATATATAAAAACTGCATATTGTGTACAGTAGATATTAGTGTGTGCAGTTCTTTCTGTATCACAATGAGAAGGGGAAGGAGTTCAACTTCTGACAATAATTCTTCATTGGCACAGCTTCCTAGTTTGTAAGCATTGGCATGGTACGGTGCGTGACTCGGGTCAGTTGCTTGGGGCCCCAAGTAATTACATGATTTGCTTCTGTCTAATGCCACTACTGGTTAGGAAGGCACCACTAAGGTATTGCTATTTCTCATTCAGTCTTTTTTCTGTGGACATGAGAGGACTTTGTCCATCAGGGCCACCACCTTATCTTACAGGAACAGTGCATTTGTCTGAAAATTAAGGAAATGGGCCAATTACAACAATGAGTTTTATGGTGGTTCAAGTAGGGTGCAATATTTGGATGTAGCAGGGTCAGACTGGGCACCTAGCCCTTTAAGGAGGGTTAGCGCTGGCCTGGATAATGTAGGAGCTGAGGTAGTGCGGGACAATGCCTTACTAGGCCTCAGCTGGGTGAGCCTCCAAGACCAGGCAACCAAGGGCCTGAGTGGGGCCAGCTGCTCTGGGCATGACTAAGCCAGTCCAAAAGCTGAGCCCAGGGCTCAGTAGAGAGATTGGTTGTGGCAGAGGCAAGAGCCAGGGAGAGCTCTGCCTCATAGTTGGCTACCTGGCTGTGCCTGGTCAATTGGGTGGCCATACCTCCCCTTTAAAAAAGAATGCGTATGAAAAATACATCTTGCAGGGCTGCATTGGTTCCACTGCAGCCCTGTAACATGTATTTTTTCATAAGTGTCCTCTTTTAAAGGGAAGGTATGGCCACCCTAAGGCCTGAGAGAAAGGGATACAGAGAACTATGTATAGGGATACCTGGCTAGGAGGGATTCAGCCTGGCCAGGCAGGTAGGCATAAGGAAGAGGCATCCCAGAACCCTATACCTGGGACTATGATAAATAAAGTGGACTTTAAAGCAGATCCTACCTGAGTCTTTTGGGCACCGTTCCTGAGAGGACTTATCCTGGGATCCCCACTCCTGGTTACAGTGGTCAGAAGGGAGTCTAAGATATTGACAGGCTGACAGCTATCTTGATGTAGGTATACAGGCAGATGTAAACAAATATATCTTTGTCCTGAGTCCCTTATCTCCAGCACTACTTACAGTCCTGCTGTTGAGGGAGGACTATAAACCCTATATAGTGATAGCTGTTACCTTTTGTGTTGTGAACCATGGTTGTTAGAAGTGACTAGTGATTTTTAAGTGCCTAACTCAGTCTTCTTACAGGGGCCTGAATATCAGACAGGGATTGCTCAGCCCTTTCTGGAAATGTGAATTGCCAGAATTGTTTCAGAAATTAGGAGTAATCTCAGAAATTAGGATACCCCAAATTGCTTATCAGTTCTGTAAATTTTGACCTGTTGGTTGCTGTAGTATTAATAAAAAGCTAATAGGGATTAGTTAGCAGTTCATTCAGAAGAGAAACTGAGGCGGGAAACTATGCCCTTGCTTCAGAGCAAATTTAGAAACAACTTCCAAGACAGGGAGGATCTATGCTTGAAATTTAAAATATTCAAACTAAGAACCATTTCTCCTTTTTAAAGTTCTGTAAAAAAAATAAAGTGTTCTAGAGCTATGACAATAAGCTATTTCAGTGTATTATCTTGGTAACCTTTATGAGCTGTCATCGACGGAGAAGCACAGATTTCCAAGGCATTAGCAGTACAATTCCTGGGGCCAAATAGAAAGTGAGAAGAATTATAAAGAGCTTAATAATCTGATTAAATAATAATGTGTAAGAACAGTCAATGAATGACAGTGTTCTTGCTGCCAGATTTTTGTTAGAAAAGAGGAAAAAAACAGATGAAAATCAATGTGTATTTTCAAGAATTATTGCAACATGTTTCCTAATACAGTACAATCTCTTTTTCACAGTAAATGATAGCATCTTATTTATTGTTCAACAACAATACAGTTGTACAGTGAATGTGAGTGTTTAATAATGCTATCTACTGGTAGAGAAAAGATGAATAACAAATATATTAATGGATATGTATGTATGTTAACCTTGTATAACAAAATTACATGTAAGTCTCTACAAAATGTGACTGTACTTTCCAAATATTATAATAATAATAATAATTAATAATTTAAAAACACTCAACTCAGCTGCTGTTGAAGACAGTCAAGCTATTCCTGAATGGGGTTTGCAATGACAGTATGCTTTGAGGGTTGAAATCTTAGATATAGCTTTTCCCCTTCCAGATTTCCTATTTAGTCAAAAGTTGATGATTCTTCGATCTCTTTTGTCATTAATCCCCCCCTTTTAACTTTTCAGGTGAGGTTGGTGCTCATTAAATATGTAGATTGAAGACTGAAGTCCCCAATTTCCCCACAAATCACACTTGAGTCCGAATCTAATGCCTCATCAATAGCCTCACCAATCTCTGCCATAGCCACCTAGGGTTGCCACCTATTTTTATTTTCCCAGTTCACTTATATAAAAATACATATTGCAGGACCTGCAACATGTATTTTTCATAAGTGGACTGGAAAAATATACATAGGTGGTTGTCCCTGCCAGTGTGCTTAATGGCTATCTTCTTGATATGGCACAAAACAGGCAAGACATGTTACCTATAGAAATGAAGGGAGAAATTCTAAGATTATTTAGTTTGTTTTCGTGAGCAATTAACTTGCTCAAAATTAGCTGAATCATGAGGAAATGACTATTTGCCCATCCAGAATAAGTAACACTACACTTGACTACTCACTTGGCTTTAGCTGATGCCTGCTTTCATTCATGCACAAAAATGAGTTGCACCCACTGAACATGTGTCCATTGTTGATGTATATACCCACAGCAGCTTTTGAAAATTTAGCTCACTCTGGGTGTTCTCAAATGGAGTCCGTATTGGGTCTGTGCAGCCCTCCAATCATATGGTTAGCGTGTCCAGTCTAATTAACAGACAGCCCTCTTCCCCCCCCCCCCCCCCGCCTGTGTTTCATGTGCTTGTGGCAACTTCCACTGGTGGTGCTAGAGATCTCCCTCCACGCTGTCATCTCTCAGCTAAGAGGCACTCTAGAGATATCCCTTCCTCCCAGAGTCTTCATCACTGCCTCTCAGCTGAGAGGTGGCAGGGGAAGAGATCTCTACCTGTGCTGGTGAACCTGGATGTTGGTGAGGCTGCAGGAGAACCTAATTGATGAGACGGTGCCACGTGCATGCCCATTAGCCCTGATTGGCCCACACGGTGGGCCCATGATGTCCCTGGACTCCACCGTGAGCAGTGGCTCCGTGGTGATGCTTCAGACTGAGGGGGGGGGGAAGAGAAAAGGTTCCTACAATACAATGAGACGACTTGGCAAAATAATTCTTAAATAACCCTACAGTGATCAACATTCTCCTGCAAGCATGATATTTGAATACCGTTCTCTGTGTTTATAACTACAGACCATGCCAGCTGTAACATTATCTAACCCAGCCACAGGGTTTGACACACAGCCAATTATTTTGTGTGATGGATTCACTTATTCACAAGAAGTTACAGCTACTGCTTCGATATCTAATAAAAATATTTAGCCACTTACAGCTCTTTACATTTTCAAAGCATAGTACAAACATTAATTTAATATCTATGCAATGAGAATAGAAAATAAACAAAGTGGATACAAACTTTTACTTACCGGGTTGATGCAAAACTAATCTTTATGTTTTACTAAGTGCATCTTTGATTGTAGCGCAAGTGTGTCCCACACATCATTTGCAGCCTCAGAAAATCTTTCCAAATAACCAGAAGTCTACATATCAAATCTCTTGGCAGTAGTTGCAGGCTCTCTTTCCTGATTGATCTTCATATACAGTCAAATTAATTTCCCATTCAAACAAGCTTTAATCTGGTGTGACAGGTGCCTATAATATAGAATGCCAGCTATAAAAACTAAAAACTGTTCTTCTCAGACCATCAAAGGTCTTTTATGTTTTTATTCTTCAGTGACAAAATTCTGGGTCTGATAGCTAGTCTCCTGTTCCTTCTGCCTTGAAGCTTCTGAGTCAGTCACAGGTTATCAATCACTGTACCCTAAGAGAGAGAGAGTTACATTATTAACTTTTATGTTGTGGATTACTAAATTTACAAAGACCTCCACCTTGTCATCATCCCCAGAAAGTTTGAGGTTTTTAGCTAGAGATTTTGGAATAAGCCTGGGCTTTCATCATAAACTTAGTGGACTTTCTCTCTCATAAATCAACAAGTGAACTTAGGGTCATTTTAGAAATCATGGTTGTTCACATGCCTTTACCAGGGTAAAAATTCTAAGTCAATACAGTAAGGAAGAAAAAGAAAGTGCTGAGTCAGTAACGTTAGTGCAGTACATGAAATTTGCAGGCGCCTGGGAGCCATTGGTGCCTAGAAATCTCAGGCTGGGGACAGGTTCAGAACTGTAGGGTTTAATATCAGGTGCAAGCAAGAACGGTTTAATATCAGGATAAAATCTGGTGATTGAATTTTGTTTTGGCTCCTGGAATTCGATCTGAAATTTCATGCCCTGATTAGTGTGTGGTGTCTTCTGAATTGACATCTTTGACCAGCAAGTCAGAGATGTTGAGTGAGCTTACAATGGCTTGCATCTTGAGATCATCTGGTGTACAGTAAGAGAACTTCAATGCAGTTATGTGTCTGTGGGAGCAACTGGTATTTCAATTAGCTCACAAGAGTATGTACCTTGACATAAAACAAAAATCTAGAGGAGTCAAACAGAACAAATGTCTGTTTCTTTGCATCTGCCAAGGTAGACCGTGATGTGGACATTCCTCTCTTATCTAATAAGCAAGGATGGGATCTGTAACATCTAAGTGCAGCCATGCCTTTCACAGCCAGCAGGTCATAAAGAATAAAGTGTTAAAACAACATGATAATCGGGAGCTGGGGAGGGGTGAAGAATGTGGTTTATTTTAAATGCATTTACATAACTGCCAAGGATTCATACTGACTAATATTGGTAGACGATTACAGGGTGGCTCAGATGAATAGATACTTTCTGGATGGGGACTCTGTGGGAGCTGTACCATGGTTACACATGACTCTCCTGCTAATTTGATCCAGCTGACCCAGGCTTGAAAAGGAAAGGTCAGTACTCTTAGGAGTGAATGAGAGGGGGCAGTACAAACAGAGGAACTCTGGAGAGAAAGGAGGACTGAGCAGATCCAGGGGCAAGAAAAGGACATGCTCCAAATAATCTAATACTGTGGAGTTAGGCAAGCACCCTAAGAACTCTGCTATGGCTTTTTTTTTTTTTTTTTTTTTTAAACTGACGGTGAATAGTGCTAGTAGGTGTGTGTCAAACCAGTATCACCACTATTCAGGAAAAGACTCAGCAGGGGGAGAGGTATTCACTGTAAAAAAATAACATGCAGGGCTTGCACCTGTGAGTAATTTATGGTGTTTTCCACTTGAGGATTGGGTTGTCTGTCCGTCTGTCTCTATCTATAGAGGATATGTAACTCTGTTACAGCTTAGCTAGAAAACTCAGCTCTTTATCTTTGGCTGTTGAGACTAATCACTTTAGATCTGGAGGGCTCCAGTCCATCCCCTAGTGGTAGTGGTCAGGAAGATAGTTGCCACATAAGTTACAATGGCATTTAAAATGGAATCTGGGGGGGGGGAACTAAGGAGGAACCTTATTGGGGGGGCGGGGAAGCATGTGCCTCCCTATTTAAGGCTGGTGCCCATTAGTTTCTCTGTTCACTATTGTCCTCCTCCTAGATGTGCCCCCCCCCCCAATGAAGGAAGGTGCCCTCCAGTCTGAGGGACCTTGGTTATGCCACTGAATAGAATTGGAGACGGTTAAGACAGGCAGCTTAGAACCTATGACCTTTTGAAGCAGCAGTATCAATGCAATGCCTTGTTATCATTAATATGCATCATATGCTGACTTTGACTATTGGGAGATTTTCTCTTGTCCTACTGAAGGTGTTCAAGTGCTCTCTGTCCAGAAATTAATGCCTTTTCATCTCTGCCCATCCTGTGCGCTACATATGTTGAATTCCTCATAGGTTTGTTAGCCAAAAAAATAACACAAATTACCTTATTAATCGTTTCTTTTGTAAATACCACTGTAAAAGAAGCAAATTTCATATGCACACATCCTTTCATTATTATGGTAATGACTTTCAATTTATAACTAATTAATGCTGCTCTGTACCTATCCTAACCGTTATTAGTAGTAGTGAGTGGGAAATCGCTGAGCGTATGAATAGTTTTTGCTGGCCCAAGTATTGGCAGATGAGCTACGTGGCGGCAGCAGCAGCTTTGTAAAGGAGAAGGGGGTGGGGAGGAACTTGACTTGTAACGAAGTGCCACTTTGAGACTGTCACGTTCATGACTGTTAAGTTACTATGGGGACTGAGCCTCATGTCACTATGATTTGTGAGGAGGTGGGAATGGAGGGTAGCGGTGATGTCTGGTAATAATTAAAAGTAGCAAACTTAGCCGACGGAGTAATGTGATATGTAAACTGGTCTCGTGGAATGAAGGGGATGAAGGGGGAAGATGGATGGGAGGAGAAGGAAATATGATAATGTGATGCACAGAAGCTCTTTGATCTTGGGTATAATTCAAAGCAGTCTAGCCCTGCTGCAGGTGGCATTAGATAAGAGTGCCATATTCCCTGGGTAGATTTTACTGGCACTACAAAGTAATTAGCTTTTGCCTGTTTGTAAAATGAACATAAACAGGTACTGAAAAAAATAATAAAAAATAAAATAAAGATTCCTATTTCCCCTCCTGGATTAATTACAGATTCATCTCCCTGCTGCATCAGTTACAGACTCTTCTGCCAATGGGCTCACTGGGTTTTTTTCTTGTTCTCCCCCCGCCCTTTATCATTACTAGAGGTGCACTGGAAATGGAACATCTAGTAGTTAAGAGTGATGGGAGTTTCATTAACTCAGTTCTGTTCAAATGATCCCCCAAATAAATATTCAGGTTAAAGGGCCAGATGGTGCCTGGAAGGCCCAGGCTTGCATTGAGGGACCTCTATGCTTTCCTAGGGAAAGCTTGAGGGGACACTTGCTTCAGGATACATGGTGCCACTTGAGCATCTCCAGAGAGCAGGGACAATGCACATTACATGAATATTGAGAGGGTGCATTGTGTGTGTTCTTATTGTGGTTGGGTATGTTCTGCTGGCTGGTGGACTGGAGATAGTCAAGCCATAGCCCTGCCACCTCTCTGTCTCTTTTGGTGTAGTTTGTGTTCTACAACTCTAGCAGGAAACAACCACTGCTTGCAAGAAAGCACAGGAACTACAGCTTTGTTTACATGATGAGAAGGCTTCTTAACCTTGTCCTCCCACCATAAGCACTTGGGACAATATCCAGGCATTTTGTAAATTAAAATATGGACCTCCTGACAGAACAAAACCGGGATGGAAATCTTACACGAGCAGACTTCTGGGGTAAGAATTCCAATATTCCTTGCTGCCCATTTTAAGCTGGGTGACCAAGACTTTATACGCTATTGCAGGTATGACTTTAGATGTAGAACCATCATCTACTCAACCATCCCTCTTTAACATCAGTGATGTACCTAGCACTGTACAATTACTAGTTATGGACAGATCCCTACCCTTAAAGCGCTTACAATCTAAGAGACAAAGGAGGGAGAGACAAGAGAGAGATGAACATTGGGAGAGATGAGTACAATCATGAGGTTGAGAAGCTTTACTTAATTACAAGAAGTTAGATTCTGAGTGAGGGGGATGTTTCATTAATGACATGCTAGGGAAGGCCTGATGGAAGAAGTGGGTTTTCAGGAGGAATTTGAAAGTTGGGAGGGAGGGAGCAAAGTGAACGACTCCAGGTAGGGAGTTTCAGGCATGAGCGACTCGCTCAATAGACATTGAAAGGGAAGTAGGAGGGGAATGTTTTGGAGGAAAGATGAGGAGTTTGGTCTTGGCCATGTTAAGCTTGCGTTGGCAGCGAGACATCCAGGCAGAGATGTCAGCAGGACAGTCAGCAATACGAGACTGTATGGAGTGGGAGTGGAGAGAGAGAGAGAGTTTGTACAGCATACAGGTGGTACTGGAAGCTGTGTGTTTCAATGTTTTTACCTAGAGAAAGAGTGTAAAGGGAGAAGAGAAGAGGGCCCAGGACGGAGCCTTGGGGAACTCCCACAGAAAGGGGAAGTGATGTAGAGGTGTTACCAGCAAGAGAAACGTTGAAGGAGCAGTTCAAGAGGTACGAAGAGAACCAGTCGAGAACAGTGTCCCAGAAACCAAGGGAACATAGTGAATCCATGAAAAGGCCATGGTTGACGGTATCAAAGGTGCCAGAGAGATCAATGTGGACAAGAACAGGGTAGAGGCTCTTATACTGAGCTAAGAGAAGGGTTACTTTGGCAAGGGCAGTCTCAGTTGAGTGAAAAGGGCGGAAGCCTGATTGGAGGGGGTCATGGGAGGAATTTGAAGAGAGGAAATCCAAACAGCATGTATAGACTGCCTGCTTCAGGAGCTTGGAAGCAAAGGGTAGGAGCAAAATGGGGCAATAGCTGGAAGGGTCAGAGGGGTCAAGAATAGCTTTCTAAAAGTTAGAGGAGATGGTGGCATGTTGTAAAGCCAATGGAAATGACCCAGTAGAGAGGGAGAGATTGTTGATGTTCACCCCACTATGTTTGGTGTGAGGGGAATCTTGCTGAAGAACCAGGAGGAAAAATTATGCGGTCGAAAAGTACGTAGGGAGATGATCAGTTAAAGCTTGTCTTAGATATAATGTAAAGCCTGCATCTTGTAGGAACAAAGGCCACTTTTATACAAGATGCTTAAAAGTGCCTCCGGAGCCCTGCATTCAAGAAGAAAGCAGCGGGCGGAGTGTTTACATGTTCCTTGCACTACTGGAAGTGATGTGCCGCCCGTTTTCGGCAGTAGCTGGAGATGCGGGGCTTTGAAAAGGTGCATTCTGAAAGCCTGCAAAGTAAGACTTTCAGTACGTGCCTCTTCAAAGCTTTGTGTCTCCAGCCACCGCTGCTGCCGAGAACGGGCAGCACATCCCTTCCGGCACACACACCCCCCGCGTGACTTTCCCCTGAGGCGCAGCTTCAGAGGCACTTCTTTTGCGTCTCGTGTAAAAGTTGCCAAAGTTTTTACCAGGACCTTGTCACCAAAATAAACCTTCTCTTTCACAAGTAAATGAGTTTCAAAATTTTACTTAAATTCAAAAACAGGATACAATAAATGAATACATGAAAATGCAGTATGACTGAGTCTAAATGATAAACAAGAGAAAGGAATACAGATGGAAATGTAAATATTGGTTTCGGAGTAATAAGGATTTAGTATAAAAAAAACTTTAAAGAATGATATTACTAATGATGTACTAATTGCTGACCAGGTAATTAGCACAAGGCTTACCCACTGAATGGGTATTATGCCTGTAGTATCTTCAGATGGGAGTGTCAGTAGACGAGGAACGCACAAAGCTGCAAAGAGGCTGGGGTATGGCCTTTTTGCTAATGTAAAACCATGTTTTTTCCTAATATACAAGCAAAGGAGGCACATATGATTCCATGTAATAACACCTAAATAGCTGGGATGGGCGGGCAAGGGGGCAGGGGGAAAGTAACTTCTAAACTGGTTCTGGCAAGTTCTGTGGTCATCAGCTTGTACTCGAATTGACCTGTGCCAGTTACAGGTTGCTTGCTTTTGATGTCCTTCCTTGGGCTGTAATGTCCTGTTGTCTTCAACTAAGCATCACTCATGCTAAGTCAACTTAATTCATTCCCAACCAGGCCTTACAAACCCTTATGATCTATTAACAGTCATATCATTTTGCTCCTAATGACTACTACTGGCTAAAATCTTGTCCTATAACCATTAGATATCCTATGGCTGGCAACTGCTTTAACTTTTCTATGAGAAAAGCGTTGAATGCCTCAGTTTCCATTGTTCTTTTTAAAAATGGAAACAGAATTAGTTATTATTACTAAGTACTGTTAAAGAGTTGCATTCCATTCTAAAAGCAGCCACACTTCATTGGTGAATGGGAGGATACCTGTTCCTGTATATCATGGCCACCATTTTGAAACCCGAACACTGAAAACTAGAGACCAAAATCCATACTTACTTAGATAAGTGGCCTGATCATTACTAGTGCTGAGTTTTAATTGTCAACCTGAACATAAATATAGATTTTATTGTTGTAGAACAAGAGGGTGTGGCACAATGGCCCCCTCTAGTGAGGGGGGGAGCACAAACGGCTTAGGAAAGGCGGACTTTCAGATGTGAAGACCTGCTTAACTCCTGGTCAGGTGGCCAGATCCTGGCTGTGGTGATGGCTAGTGCTAGTTGTGACTTGGGAATTTCCCTGAGTCACAGCCTGGGATAGTCACACCATGGCCGGGATCTATTCCATGCCAACATCTGACTCCTGGGATGTGGCCGCTTTCAAATGTGGCCCCCATACTAAAGCATGGGAAACCATGGCAAAGTATGCCACTGTCATGTTTGAAAGCACCCTTAGAAGGATACATAATAATAATAATTAATAATAATAATAAAAAATAATTAATAATTAATAAATAATATTTATTGGCTCCAGCTTTTGCCATGGCCCACAGAGAGACACACATATACATACAAAAAACAATAATGCTAAAATACTAAAATAGTGATCCGCCATAAGAATACTACGGCAATACTAGGACAACATTAAAAAAAAAGTATCTTCAACAACATAAAAGAAGAAACTTTGACAATTCCTAAATTACCACATAAATTATTAAAACACCTAAAACAACAAAATTCATCTTCTTCACTAAACATCTAAGAGGCTGAACCAAAATTCAAGAGTGCAGAAATAAGAGCTGCAAAACAGTCAAAACAAGCTGACAGGAATAAAAATAATCAGAACGAATCAAAAACTACCATGAAATCTACTTACTAAACAGCCTGATACCTTGATTATCCTCAATTATCCAGCATCAGAGGATGTCAGTATGATGACGTGTTAACAATGTCACAAATAAAGTAACCACCTTAGTCATTTCTTCGTGTGTGGATTTAGTAAATACTCATATTTCTGCTCCCGTGTCCAATGATCCTTCCCCTCCCAAAATGCAGATATCCAAGTACTTCTAAGATAATCATATAATGGACAGTCCAAGAACATATGAATCTCATCCTCCAGTGATTTATCATCGCAATAACATACTCTAGCTTCCAAGGGCCTATCAGCGTAGCGACCCTCCAGAACTGCCGACTGAATTAGTTGAAAACGTGCAAATTTCTACGCAAGACAGGACACCTTAAATTGTATAAGTACTGTTCAAAATTATGGGTACTCTTAAATCTAATGTAATATGGGGCAGCTTTCCAAGTTGGCAAATATGCAAGATCTTCCTGCTTTGCCACATCTCTACTTCTAGAGATAATTATATGTTTAGTTTGGTCCACACTCCTATCAGCAAAAAAATCTGCTGAAAAGCCCAGATTCCTCAAAAGATATCTTACTCTAGTAAACCATGGGTAGTGTAACACTCCATCATGGGCAGACTCCTCCTCCAAACAAAGTAACATCAAACAGGAGCTTTCTCCCCTACTTACCTTAGCCCAATAACTTTATAAGGTCTGCCCTGCCAAGCTAGATATAGACTGCATCCAAGTCTCAGCCTGCACAATGGCCCCGGGGGTACTCTGGGGGACCCTTAAGAGCCCTCTCAGAAACTTATTCTGAACGACTTCAAGTGGCTGTAAATTATCACTAAAGATTATAGTCTGACCATATAACATGGCAGATTGCGCTTTACTAGAAAAAACCTTAAGGACTGACCAAATCTTAATAGGCTGTACCTTTGCAAGGAGGCACAGTACCCCTCTAGCCAGCACATTTGCCTTCAGCACCACTTGATGCAAGTGTCTGGATCATGACCCGTTGTTGGAAAAGGTAACTCCCAGATAAACATAGGAGGAAGTTTGTCTAAATTCCTTCCCTCTAATCTTCCACCCATGTTTACGATGGCCTCCCTTACCCGCTATCATCACCCGGAATTTATCAAAATTTATGTCCAGCGCGTTGCTTTCACAGTAGTCCATTAAAGCCTTAAGTTGCTTCTGCAATCCCAATTCTTTCTGTGAAAAGATGACCAAGTCATCTGCATACATTAGTGCCAGAAGCATTCGAGCTTTTATATTAGGGAGATGATTAGACCGGCACAGTAAATGGGGGATAAGATCAGCCAAAAATAAATTAAATAATATAGGTGCAAGGACACATCCTCGTCTCACACCTCTCTCCACCATCACAGGGGCTGATAACTTCCCACTGGTTCCCAACCTTATATGGGTCGAATTCCCAGTGTGGATTTGTATGATAAGCCCCAACAGAGTTCTATCAGTACCCATCTTCAACAAATTCTGCCACAAAAGTTGACTTGATATGGAGTTGAAGGCCTTCTTAAGGTCTATAAAGGCCAAAAAAAGGCTTCCTGCTCTGATCTTTGTATATTTAAAGATAATATACGACAAAACAAAACAGTTGTCACTTGTTGATCTGCCCCCACAGAATCCATTTTGTTCTTCAGATATCAGTTCGTTTTTGTCTACCCATTCTTCCAGATGCCCAATAATAGGGATGGGCGAACAGAATGGAGTTCGGAAATTCGGTTTGGTTTGGTTTGAGATTCGAATTCGGTTCGGTTTGAAATTCGAGTTCGGTTCAGAAGTTCGGTTTGGTCGACCGAACAGACCAAGTTCGGTCGAATTCCGAACTTCTGAACCAAGTTCGGCCATTCAAAACCAGGTTTTTTGGTGTGTGTTGCCACTAGGGATGGGCGAACAGAATGGAGTTCAGAAATTTGGTTCGGTTTGGTTTGAAATTCGAGATCGGTTCGAAAGTTTGGTTCGGTCGACCGAACAGACTGAGTTCCATCTGAACTCTGAACTTCTGAACCGCGTTTGCCCATCCCTACCCAAGAAGAATCCTGGCGTAAACTTTACCCACCGTGGGTAAGAGGCTTATAGGTCTATAACAAGCCGGGTCACTAGGACAGCCCTTTTTAAAAATAAGGACCAGAATACTCTGTCCCCATTCTTCCGGGGCAACCTCAGACCTATTTATCTGGGTGAAAAAAGAGGCTAATAGTGGAGCCCACCATTTCACATCCACTTTCAGAACCTCTACGATTATAAAATCATGTCCCGGGGCTTTGTTATTTTTCATTGCCACCAAGGCTTCTCGGACCTCCGATTCTTCAACTGGGGGAAACGGCTGCAAATCCAGATCCTTTTCCTCACTAATATTAGGACCCATCAATTTCTGCAATTCAGATTGCTTCACAGTATAGAGCTGCCTAAAGAAAGATAGCCAGGTGTTTTCTTCGATCAGAGGATCCAGGAGGTTGCACTTAATATTACTTTCTTTATTAATAATACTCCAGAATCGTCTAGAGTCTTTCATGATAGTCGCAACCTCAAAATTAGCCCATACCTCTGCTCTATATTTCTCCTTCTTCCCAAGGAGAAGTTTCTTGCACAGCAATCTACTCTGACGGAAACGGTTCCAAGCCTCCTCGGAGGTCTCTTTAACCAATTGATGCTTAGCTTTAACAAGATCTTTCTTTGCAGACCTACAATCCTTATCAAACCACCCATGACTGCCCTTGTGTACGCCCTTGGGTACATATGACAAAACCTCCGAACTCAAGATTGATATGACATGTCTAAATACCTCAACAAATTCTACACCATCTGTACAATCCCCAGATAATATTTGCGCCTGCAACTCCATAAGATGCTGACTTCTGAGAGTTTCGATGGTCTGTAATGCAAGAGTGGGAGTCCAGCGGGCACGAAGCTTTAGTGTCCCCTGGGCCTCCACATCAGGCCACCGCTCTTGACTCTCACTTTTACTGCCCCACTGGAGGACTACCTTCAAGACCATGTGTCCATTTTCCGGGCGTATAATAATTCTAAAATCCAAACAAAACGCCCAGAGATTTCGTGAAACTGCCATATAATCCACGATACTATTGCCTAAGGGACCAAAAAAAGTAAAATCCCCAGCTTAATCGTTCTTCCTCCCATTCAGTATCAGTATCAGAAAGCCATTATTATTCATCAATATCATCATATGACGCCCTGCTTCATTTGTTAGAAGGATACATGTTATTTCCTCCTTTTGTTTTGTTTTGTTTTGTTTTCCAAATCTTAGCTGTGATTTTGGCCTGATTTTCCTAAAGACATTACAGTACCCACAGCTTAAAGAAAGCTGCAGAATCGTGCATTTTTCTAGGTATAGCGAGTCTGGTGGGAATCCAGTAGCCTGAGTGGTACAACTTCTCTTGACTTTATTTATGCTTACAGAACTGGTCCTTTTTAAAAAAAAAACAACGAATCATCAGGCATTCTTCTTTTCAAGTTTCAACACTAACTTCCTATTCCAGATACTTTTATGCTCCACATCATGGAAGCCCATCCTCCTAAAAGGATTTTCTCTTTTAGGTGTTCTATTGTGAGTTACACTGTACCATGAAGGTTGTTAGCTAATAGACAGGGGAAGACTGCCATTTCCACTGTAATAGCATAGCATTTGAGACCTGGTTTCTGATTATTATTATTTTATTTAAATAGTGCAAGCAATGTACTTGGCACTGTATAATCATTAATTAGAGACAGGGCCCTGCCCTGAGCAGCTTACAGAGTAATGCTGAAGCGACAACTCCTTTTTCTGTGCTGCTATTTAATTCCACCATTTCAAAATTGCCCATGTCTTT
Organism: Sphenodon punctatus; assembly: GCA_003113815.1. Taxonomy (NCBI): domain Eukaryota; kingdom Metazoa; phylum Chordata; class Lepidosauria; order Sphenodontia; family Sphenodontidae; genus Sphenodon; species Sphenodon punctatus. Next base: position 3,050,343 of record QEPC01010958.1, read on the forward strand.
CTGCAGTTTTCCTGCCAGCATTCCCCTAATTCCACACCCTTTGCTTTGCAACATCAGAAAGTGTTGGAAGAATCCCATAAAGTGTCAGAAGAAACACTGTTTTCCTACTTTGCACGTCGGAAAGTGCCGGCGGAAGTAGCGGAATGAAAGTAGCGGAATGGTGGAATTAGCAGAATGAAAGTAGCGGAATGACTATCACACGATGCCGCTTGTTGCAGAAGAGCTCTTTTCATCGGAAACAACTACCGCAGCAGCTTGCCGTTTCAGCCCTATTACAGTCTAGGAGAGACAAAGGAGGGGAGATGAGAGAGGGGAACTTAGGGAGAAACAGAGATATTCACAAACTGGAGAAGTTTCAGATGCATGTACTTAGCTTAGTTACAAGGGAGACGGGAAGGACAGTAGGGTGAAAAATTGAACATTTCCCCACAGTAGACTTTGTGAAGAACATCCATAGGATTTGATCAGGGAGGAGAGAGAACCATTTGGTATTAGCAGTTAGAATTTCTGGGTTCTGGGTTCTGTTCTACCAGAGACACTAAGACCTTTTTTAGACGAGCATGGCGGTGCCCGGGCTTGTTTTTCAAAAGAGCCGGCAGTCCGTTCTACATGTGATGCTGCCGCCTAATATGCGCATGCGTGGGCGATGCACATCCATTTCCTGCCGCGAACTGACCGGGTCGGCGATTGAGGCCTGTCATACGTAGCCGGAAATGGATGTGCATTGTCTGCGCATGCGCGTATTCGGCTGCAGCGTCACTTGTAGAACGGACTGCCGGCTCTTTTGAAAACAAACGCGGGCACTGCTGCGCTCTTCTAAAAACGGCCTAAGTAAATCACTTAATCTTCTCAGTCTCCGTCTCCATGGATTGACTTGGATTAGTTTGAAGCTTTGGTTGCATGGGTCAGACTGCTTTTCGTATTCCTTCTTTGAGTTGGGTTCAGGTCCAGACTTGTTTTCTGATACCTATTTTTCTCCTGCCACTTGGAGAGGAGAGAGAAGGAGAAAGTTGCCTTTTCAAACTGAAGAGGAGAATACACTGAGGAAGGTAACTTGCACTGGATGCTGATGTCTTTCTCTTAAGTAACTGTGTTACTGCAAGTGTTCAATGGAAGGTTCTTTGCAGAATGAGACAATGTGAAGTTGGAGGCTTTGGAGGTATGCCAGTTAGCGTGACTCACAGAATGAAATAACTGTTTCCTGAGGTGATTGGAAGAAAGCAGCTGAATCTACACACCATATGCATCATGATATCTCTGTTTCCTTCACGCTTTTAGAGTTTCTGAAGCTAGTTCAAGAGTAAAAAAAAGTGTGTTAACTGAGTGTGTGTCCTGGAAACTGTCTCTGAAAATTCCATATTTATCCTGTGCAAAGGAATCTTGCATAGAAGGGCATGGTTAAGGTTGACTAGGCTAGAAATTTGACCTAGTACTAAGAAGTCCCTGTATGAATGTATATTTTTTCCTCCTCTTTCCCTTGATATGGTGAGCTATGCTGTTTAGATTCCAGCACATGTAGAGAGTGGCACTGTCATATTGACCTCTGAGAGTTTTTGAGTTCATATTTGAGCCAATGCTTACCTAAGTCCTTATCTCTAGGAATTAGCCAGACAAATCAGTTTTTGCAGGCTCCTTATCCATTTGCTGCTTCACAGTGTAATTGTGCATGACTCTCCCTCATTAGACAGCAATATTTACCTCTGGGAAATGGGGCTTTGCAGAACAAGATGAATTAAATTGAAACTTTGGCAAATGTCATTGCGTTTGGCAGCTCTGAAATAATGAGCATTCCCCCTGTAACTTGGAGGGCACATGAATCTCAGGCAACACCTGGGTTTTCTTTTGTGGGCTTGATTCTGAACATTATCTGGGGGAGGAGGGAAGGGCCTGTTGACAGGTTTGGTGGCGAGAATTTGTTTGAGTTAGAATTAGAGCATTAAACAACTGAGTTGCTGCTTGCCATGGAAGAACTGTGTAGCCTAGGCAGAAAGCTGCCCGTAGGGCATGCTGGCCAGGAAATCTATTAATGTCAGATTGCTGTGCCATGTGGCCACCTGAGTTTGTTTGTGTTTTAGGGTGTACGCTTCTGTGATTCTGACTCAGACATGCGCTACTAGCTTATTTATGCATGAAGCCAGGAGGTAACCTCCAATCTCAAACCTATAGGACACGGTTACAATTCTAAACTTTGTCTTTGACATCTGGAAGGGAAAGAAGGGAATCCCCTTTTCTCTTCTCTAAAGTTTTGGAGAAGTTCCTGCTCTGCTCACCACATGCATGGTCTATTAATTTTGTGCTGCCTTTGTATATTTTTCCTGCTCCACACACTGGGTTCCCATCTCCAGAGTCCAGGCATGACAAGTTAATGAACCATTTGAGCTCCAGTAAGCGACGATCTCCGTTTAAGCTGAATAATGTAAACCGCAGCTGTCTGTGTTCCTGCAGTCAGCACAGATGGGGCTGGGAAATGGAGGAGAAGTCAAATTGTATAGAAATGAACCAGACTGGCTTGTCAGTGGAAGGTTTGTAAGACTGATGGGTTTATATAGGAGTGTGTGACTGATAGTTCTCATGCTTCAGGCCTTTAATACATCTTTTCACTCTAAGCTGCTGCTTGTAGCAGTGATGAGAACTGGGGGAAGGGGACAGCAGGCGCTTGAGGGAGAAGAGAGAATGAGATATGAAGCAGAAGGAAATTTAATCTATAGGTCTCACAGCTGCTCCACGTCAGCTTTTCATAGGCAGCTCTCGGGGAGCTTTTCTTTGTATTGGGTCTTCTCTCTTGCTCTTGGTTAGTTCATGTGCTTGCAGTTGCCTGCTTTGGTTAGGTGATTCAGTAAGATAGCCATGGATTAGCCTCTCCCTACCTGTCCCTATTTTGGCTAAAAAAAATCCACTGGGGATGGGGATTTGAAATATGTCCTCAAGCGATGAGGAGATGCAAACTTTCAATTTTATGGGACTATAATCAGGGCTGCAAGTTGCACTAATTCTCTATCCTGAAAAAGGTTTTATTCTGTGGCAGTAGGTGAGCTTCTGCAGCTAATAACTCAGGCAGCTTATTTCTGATATCATGTTCTCAGAATTGCTGTTTTTAAAGTGATGTAGCGTTACCCACAAGGCTGGCCACAAGGACGTTTGAATAAACCGCAAAGAGGAGCAAGAGGCTTCATGATGGAGAAGTGATGCCAGGGATTTGTGCATTGGGGAATACTTTAATTGAAGGCGGTGGAGGCAGCTACCAGCACAACCACAAGATCTATCCCAGCTCCCCCCTCTGTAACCGTACCAAGATGCATGCCCATATCTCACCCCCTCTTCTTCCTTCTCCCCCTTCCCTCTCACCTACTTCTCCCCCTACTTCGTTCTCCTCTCCTCCTGCCTCCCACTAAGCCTGTCATCTCTCTCCACCGTCCCCACGCCGTCTCCTCCCCCCCCACTTCTTGCTCTCTCCCCCTCCACCCCAGGGCCCGTCACCCACAGATCCCATCACCCCCCTTCCCCATATCTTATCCCCATTCCCTGTCTCCCTATCTTCATGATCTTTTCTTCTCTTGCTCCCTTCACCTTCTCGCTTTTACTGAAACCTGGATCTCTCCCATTGACTCTGTCACCCCTGCCACCCTCTTCTAAGGAGGTGTCTCCTCCCACCAGCCCCAGGCTGAAGGCTGGAGTGGTGGCGTAGGCCTCCTCCTAGCCTCTTCCTGCCAGTTTCAACCCCTCCCACCTCTCCTTCCCCTCCTTGAGGCTCACTCCGTACGCCTCTACTCCCCTCTCCACCTCCATGTTGCTGTTATCTACTGCCCCCCGACTCCCTCTCCTCCTTTCTCTCCGACTTCGAGACCTGGCTCACCTTATTCCTCTCTAATGACATCCCCACACTCATCCTTGGTGACATCAATATTCATGTTGATGCACCCTCTCAACCTTGCATCACTCGCTTCCTCTCCTTCACCTCCTCATTTAATCTCCACGTCTCGACTAGCTCTCCCACCCACACTGATGGTCACTCTCTCTTGATCTTGTGTTCTCTAGGAACTGTTCTATCTCCAATCTCTCCTTTGAGCCCCATCCCAGATCTGACCACTTCCATGCCTTCTTCAACCTCTCCCACTGCTCCCCCTCTTCCCCATCTCCCCGTCCATTCCGCAATCTGTAGGCCATTGTGCCCCAGGACTTTGCCTCCTCCCTCTCTCCTCTTCTCCCCTCCGTCTTCTCCCCCCCCGACTCTGCCATCTCCACCGTCAACGCCTCTCTCGCCTCCACCCTCGCCTCCTTTGCCCCCCTCTCCTCCTGCCCAGCTCGCTCCTGTAACCCTTGCCCTTGGCTCACC
>QEPC01010958.1:3059159-3069578 GCA_003113815.1 Sphenodon punctatus
AAATAAATAAATAAATATGCTTTTTTCTATCTTAGTTTTGTTGTTACATATCCTGCATCTAAGGCCATTTTTGCACAGATGCCTCCTCACCCTCACTGGGGGTGCAGTGGAAGGGGGGCCGTTTATGTGCACAACAGAGCAGTGGGTGGGGGATGGGTGTCTGTCCGTGGAAACACCATGGACGGTGGGTGGGGATGCGTGCCTGCTCCTGGTGCACACCCATTTCCACCCATCACCCACCCATGGCGCCATCTGACAAAATGGGGGTGAAGATGGGTGTGCGCCCTTGGAAAGGGGGCCCACCTCCACACACTGCTGGTGCACACCCATCCCCCCCACCCCTCAGCACCGTGTGAAAATGGTCTTTGATTTAGAAAGTTATAAGCTTTAGGTATAGTATGCTTTGTTACATTAGATTAAATATCTGAATATTGTTGGCTTTTTATAAGGTTTCTGGCATGCCCTGATCTACCAGTCCTGGTTTTCAAATAGGTTTTAGGCCAGTTTCACATGTTACCTGGGAGGCAGGGAAACTTCCTTAATGGCAATTGTGGCTTTATTCTCATGAGGATTAGCACATGTAGAACGTGCTATTCCGCTGTTATCATGCAAGAACATCTGTTATTCTAAAAGTTATATTTGGGGACCTGGTCATGCATGAGTGTTCTCGTGCGATAAAAGCAGAATAGTGAATTCCTACCATGCGCTAATTCCCGTGACAATAGAGTTGCGATTGCCATCAAGGAAGTTTCACTCGTTACTTGGGGGTGCGGACCACTATGCAGACCAAGGCCTAAGCAAGGTTTGTAAGTGTCTGCAAGGTCTGACTTTATTAGTTTTTAGGTATGCATTCTGCAGCTGCCTTGAAAACTTACTCTTTCCAGAGCATCAGACACCCTTCTCCATGACAAACCCCTTCCATCTCTCGTCTTAGCTGACTCCAGAGCAATAGGGATGTGCGAACGCGATTCGGAAGTTCAGAGTTCGGACCAAACTCAACTAGTTCAGTCGACTGAACCAAACTTCTGAACCGAACTTGATTTTTGAACCGAACCGAATTTCCGAACTTGGTTCTGTTCTCACATCCCTACGGAGCAAGAAGAAAAGTGCAGCTGCAGATTCACAACACTGCCTTCTGCCGACCAGTGGCTGCTCTGCCAATATTCTCATTACATTTCTATAAAGATCTTTAACCTCATTCCAGCGTAGTGCACACTAGTCACTTCTCTGCATTTCACATGCAAAGCATCCTGTTTAAATACAAATTAGTCTGAAAACAATCCTCTTTTACCCCTTTTTAATATTGAAAGCCCAGATTTGGAATTTAGGCTTATTAATATTCACAAACACTGCTTAGTTAAGCCTGCTTTAATTTCTCTGTGTGCTTTGTAAACAAGGATTACTATGATGTTTGAATTTTTCATGCCAGATTTTTGAGTATTGTGTAAATTCTGGTTATTATCATGTAAAAATAAATATGGGGGGGGGGGGAGAATCTAAAATCTGTCTATTTCTCTATCCCCCACAGGCAGAATGTTTATGATGCCACAGTCGGAATGCTTAATTCCATATTATCATGTGCATTCCTGATCTGCAGAGGCATTTCTGGGCCTTGGAATCCCAAAGGCCAAGGCAGCTTTTTTTTTAAAAAAAATTGTCTCCAGGTATGCATTTGGCAGGTGTGTTATAGCATTAACGATAGGGGAATGGATCCTTTATAATTTGGAAAGGGAACCCTGGAAAATACTACACTTGTTGAATCTTCCACTAAACTGTGACAATTGTAGGTATTGGTTACCAAACTCAGTTACCCTAGCCAAATGACCTGGAAAGTGTAGCAGCCTTTTCTAATTATGCTCCAATACCAAAGGTCTATTTGCAGCAAAACGCCTGTAGTCACAGTCAATAGGTGGATACAAAGCTAGGTAAGCATTGCAGAAGGATAATCCATAGCTGCTTCTTTTTCTATTTCATTTCCAAGTGAGTTTAGTGTTCCGCTCTTCCTGAAAACTGGCAGATTAGCAGTCCTGGAAATGGGAGTCTGCTACTTATCTTTATACAAAATACAGTTTGGGTAGCCTTGGCACTGGTATCTTGCACTGTGCTGAGAAAATGCCTGTTATCACAGCCTGCAAAACAAACTACCATAGAACAACTGCTTAGTCTTTTATCTTCATGCTACTAGTAACATTGGGCACTTATCTTCTAAGAAAGGAACTGAGACCACAAGCTCATTGCAGGTAGGCCACAATATAGCCTCAAGATCAGGGGTGGGGAACCTCAGGCCCAGGGGCCAAATGCTGCCTATGGCTAGTTTTTATTTGGCTGCTTTACAGTTCCTGGATCTGGCCCCTGGATTGAGCTCTTCAAGCACTGAAAAACTGAGCTCAGGATAAGGGAGCAGATATGAGGGCATGTGTACAATAATAGGGGACGGATCCATGACCTAGGGCCATGTTTTTGACCCTCCTCTTCCTGAGCACACCCCTTAAGCAACTTTGTACCCAACTTGTACTAATTTTCAAAGTGGCCCCTGGGAGAGAAAAGGTTCCCTACCCCGGTTTAGATACTGAGCAAAAATTTATCCTTCATGCAAGCTGGGTGTTGACTAGAGGAACCTAGAGGTCCCTTCCAACTGACCAATTCTATGGGCAGCAATCTTCAAATTACTTACATCATAACTGTGCCATTCACCTTAATAGTAAGATTCTGGAGTAGGTGGTTTTATTTATTTATTTATTTATTTATTTTTTTATATTGTGTTTGTGTGGTTTTTTTTTATTTTTATATTTTTATTTATTTATTTATTGAATGTATATGTCACCCTTCCAACAAGACTCACGATGGCTCACAATCCATAAAGAACAATCAAATTCAAACAATGAAAACACACATCCCTCCCCTCAAACTCCCTCCCTCCCCCACAGCCCTACCCAGAAACCCACCCAAGCTGTATTTATCCCTGCCTGGCAAATTTTCTTTCAAATAAAAAAAGTTTTGCACCGCCTCCAGATGCCCAGTCTTGGACTCAAATGATCCTCCCAGGGAAGGAAGTTCTACAGAATGGGGGCAGCTGCCAAGAATGCCCTTATTTGCACACCCACCCCATGCACAAGGGTAACAGATGGAACCCACAGGAGGGTGCCCACCGGCCCACTTCAGGGGCCACAAAGGGACATGGCAGGATAGGCATGTAACAGGGTAGAGTTATTTCAGAGGGTGAGTGGGACCTAAGCCACTCTCACTCTGCACCATAAAGCCAGGAAATGAGAAGCAGAAGCCATCGGGAAGCTGACAGAAGCGCATCTCTGTGGGAGAGTTGAAGGCCTGGAGAGAAGCCTGCTTAACGAGTCTGAGGAGAAGCCTGAGAGAGAGTCAGTGGAATCTAAGCTAGCCAGAGGATTGTTGCCTGGCTAGGCCTGAGAACTGTGTATGCATATGGACTGTGTTGAGTGAATAAACCTTTGTTAGCTGCTAATTCCTAATGACTGAGTCAGTTGTTTGGCACTGGTCCTGAAAAACACCCTGGCAAGCCCAAATCTGCTACAAGTGGTGGAGAATGTGGGCAAACCCAACGTTGGCCATCATGCCATCACAGAAAAAATGGAGTTTTGACCTGGAGTGGGGGACCTGCTAGTGAAGGAGGATATAAGACCTGGAGAATTCTAATGCCTTCCTCCTTGCACCATTGTCTCATCCATGCATTGAGACATTGGAGCTCCGCCTGCCTCTGGGGTCTTGCATGTGGAAGAGGCAGCAGTTCCGCGAAGTCTACCCTGGAGGTTCTGGACTTGAGTCTACTATCTAGAAGCCTAAATTTGGCCTCCAGAACCTCCATTCTACATCTACCTATGCCATTGGTACCAACATGGACCACAACAGCAGGTTCCTCCCCGGCACTCTCTAGGATTCTGTCTATGTGTTGTGTAAGGTCCACTGTCTTTGCACCAGGCAGGCAAGTTACCATGTGGTCCTCATGGCCACCAGCAATCCAGCTATCTACATTCCTAATCAAGTCCCCAACTACCACAGCTGGTAGTTGGGGAATAATCCTTTCCATTTAGGTACCACATATTTAACTTCTTTATAAGTCTCTTTAGGCTCTCTTTAGTCTCTGCTTTATTTCTCTATGGAAGCTATTTTCAGCTTCTACAAGCGTTGCTCATTAAGGTCTCATCTTTATTCAGCATGACTTACTTTTTCCAATTAGCTTGTTGGCTCTCTTCAGCCACTGTATCACACTGCTAGTTACAACAAGCTTCTCCAGCTTCCTACTGTCTGGAGTGGGGTGTGGGTTCTCCCATTTGGCCCTCCCATTAGTTCCTTATGACATTACAGCCTTCCTTAGGCCAGGTAAGTCCCAGCTTTACTTCTCAGTACTTTATTCCAGGGGTTTTTACATATACTTATTAGGCTCCTTAGCCTCCTTCCCCACTTTTTCCTTATTATTTTTGGGTCCCCTTTCTTTTTCCCCAGGCTTCAGAGCCTTGTGTTCTGTTAATTCTTTTTGCTCTCTTTCTGTTGCTGAATTTCTTTAGCCAATTTTACTTTCTCCTCTGCTAGTTTATATATTTCTTTAGCCATTTTTATCAATAACCAGTATTTGGCTTGCCAGCCCCTGACCCATCTCATCTATATGCCTGCAAGTTAACTTTGTTTGTATTTCTATATCCACTAGAGACTTTACTGCTTTTTCTTTTTTCCCCCCACAGGCTTCCTCAAACCTCTCCTTTTCTCAGTTTCACTATTTCTTTAGTTATTGTCTGAAGCTATCTAACCCCTTCCATTCTTATCCTCTTTACCTCTGCTTTGAGGGCCAAATTCTCCCTTCTAATTTCTTCTATGTCTCCTGTATCTGTCTCTATTTCCCTTCCCTCTATCAGAGTCTGGGTGCTACTTGTCTTTTTAACATGCTCTACTTTTTCTTTACACTTCCCTATATTATCCCCTCTGTTTCCTTCACTAAGACAGTCAGACTCTCTCTCTTTTCTCTTCTCTTTGGCTTTGGGCAGTCTCTTTTTACACGTCCTAGAGGTTGATAAGTCNACTCCCGATGGGTATTTCCACATCTGACCCACTTGGGGCTCTTTCTCTAGGGTTTTCCCTCTTATTCTAAACTAGAACCTGGGGGAAAGCCGACAGGCACTGTGGAGTGCACAGTTCAGACTATCGCATCTATGCAGGATGATGTTAACTTAGGGGATTTAGATTGGCTTAAGATTGAGGAAGGGATAAACTGCACCACCACCACCCATATGTTTGTCCCAATATAAATAAAACCTAAAATCATAGAGTTAAAAAGGACCTCAGAGGTCATCTAGTCCAACCCCCCTCTCAATGCAGGAAATCTGCAGCTACAGCATCCCTGACAGATGACTTTCTGCCTCTGTTGGAAAAACTCCGGCGAAGGAGAGTCGTAGTCTGATTGTGATTCTGTGTATTAGTTCTTTAGTTCATCCCTGTCACCTGTTGTAAACCGCCCCGAGCTGCATTGCAGGATGGGGCGGTATAAAAATCTATTAAATAAAAAATAAAAATATAAATAAATTCTTCAAGGAGGCCTCCTTCATTTTGGCCATCTGTCTGACTTGTCATCTTTTCCCCTTCTGTCTCTCAAATAATACTGGCACTTACTCCCCTCTTGATGATCTAGCCACCTATAATCTGGGTACTGGTGTGAATCCCTGCAACTTCTGGATTCTCCATGGAAACAAGCCAGCATCTGGAGACAGTTCCACACATTCTAAATGTGCCCAAACTCAGGAGAGGGTTTTATTTGTCCTTCATTGGATGCCTCTGTTGTATAAAATTGCACCTTCCCATGGCAGCTTGACAAGACAACTCAACATCCTGTAATTGTCATGCACCCCCTCTCTAATTTGGCTGTTTTTAACTGGGTGCGGCACGGAAGAGCAGGTCCATGTGTGTTGCGTGGAGCACCCACGTGTGTCCAGAGAGTGGAGGGAATTAAACGGGCCAGTGATGGGTGTGTGACTGTACCCATGCACGTTTTGGCCTGGCCCCACATGAAGCATCCCAGGTTTTCCCCCGATGCTCCATGTATAGGCATGAGTGGGTGGTGCCTGGGTCATGGGAGCGCCCCCTCCCCTACTGCCTTCAGACGGGTGCCTGTCTATGTGGGGGTGGGTGGACCTGCATGGGCGCATTTCATTTAAAAACAGCCTTCATCACTGAGTTGTATTTTAGTATGGATAGCGTAGAATAAAGGTGTGCATCAGGGACCCATGTCATTTTTTGTTTTAGTTTTTCATTTTCAGTATTTAAATCTGTCGTTTTCATTTTCACAAATATCAAAATTTTGTTTTTGTTTTTGCTTTTGTTTTCATTTTCCATTGGTTTTGATGGAAATCATATTTTTACCTGTACCTTTTTTATTTTTCATTTTATGTGGCTGAACTTTGGAAGGACTGTACCTGCAATGGAGAAGGCATTACATGTACCAAATTCCAAAAAGATTGGATAAAGGAATCCAATTTTATAAGCAGTTGAATTGTATTATTTTGAAAAATTCTTCATATACATTCTTAGGTTTAACTTCTATGCCTCACATTTAATGTAGCTGGAACTTGGAAAGTTTGTACCCCTTCCCACATTTACTATCTCTGCCAACTTTCAGAAGGTTTCGATACAGGGTCCTGGTGGTATATGCAATTAATTTATAAATGTATGTCTGACTGTAACATCTTTGTAGTCCAACAAGTGTACATTAAATTTTGCAGGGCTGTATATCAAACTTTCACAATAATCTCTGCCAAATATCAGAAAGATGTGATAAAGGGTCCCAATGTTATATGACTGCAAAGCATATGCAGAGAAGGAGCCCATGCCAGGGATTCCCTTACGTGTCATTGTGGTATAAGATCGGTTTGTGATGCCAATTGGCCAGCAGAAATGTCAACCAAATATCCTCATTCTGTGCTGTGACCATTCCAACATCTCTCCCCCACTTGTTACTGGGAAGTCAGAAGCATCTGTTTAGGAAAGAGCCGAAAGAGATTCTCTTCACAGTGCTGCAGGATGTGATTGTGATGATACTTGGCCAGTCTGGATGTGTAAATTATGTCTCCTGATTGCTGGGATGCTATCTCCAAAATCCCAGTTATATCCCTTGTATGCCCACCTTGAAGTCACTACCAATTGGTCCTGTAAAGCTGGAAGCATGCAGTAATTGGCCAGTGAATGTGTCTGTCAGTCTTTTGGGTTGCTCCACATCCTCCCTCCTACAGCCTCCCTCCCTCTGCCATGCCAGGTGCCTGCCTCTGACTGGCACTGCATGTGTTATTTAGCTGAATAATGGTCTTCAACGGGACAACTTCAGTTGCTTATAAATTGTGTCCCTTTAGCAAATTATCCTGTGGTTTGCCAGAGATGACAGGAAAGGTATGTGATCCATTCCTGCCAAATATCTTGTAAACAGGATGGAATATAAAAATGTTAGAGCTGGAAATTTATTTTCAAGTTAATGTCTTATATCAGCAGGACCCTTTATCCAATCTTTCTGGAAATTGGCTGGAGTGTTTTGCTTGTTGAGAGACATAATATTGACAGGATTCATGTAAATTGGAAAGAGGATAAAGAAGTTGTAGCCATAAATGTGTATGGAGCTTTTATTAAGATCACAACATTCAATTGCTTCTAAAATCGGGTTCCTGTATCTAATCTTCTTGGTAATTGGTACACATAGTGCCCTCCATTGGGGTTACAATCCCCCCAAGTTTCATCAGAATTGAATAAGAATCAGAATGTTATAGCTGGAAATACTTCTTTCAGATATTTCCCTTTATTTTAAAAACAAAAAGGAATTATTGTTTCTATTTTTGTTATTAGTTTTCATTATTGCAATAACAATAATGAAAATGACCATTTTTTTTTTTGTTGTTCTAATAATGAAAACGACATGCACAACCCTAGGAATCAAACAGAAACCTTTACATCCAGACCAGCATCTTAACTGAAGATTTAGTCTATGGAATAATAAGCACTTATCTTACATTGGTGTTTCAGAAAATTGCTCCAGCTTTTTTAACAGGCAAATACCAGTGTAATTTTTGTGACTCTCGAATTGGAATGAAGATCATTTTAAAAATGGGTTCTTAAGAACAAAGAAATTGCTAGGCTGGATCAGAACTGAAGTCCATATAATTCAGTAACCTGTCACTTGGAAATACCAGTATGAGATACTTCAAAAAATAGGTAAAGTGTGCAATTATTGTGTAATGTTCCCATAGTGGAATTTTCTTCTAGTCCCTGCCATAGAGAGGCTGATTTATGCTCGGAAGCATTTGTATATCTTGAAATGTTTTAATTCTTTATAATGGAGTTGTCGTGGTTCCAATTATCTTTGCAAATGTCTAATCCTGTTCTGAATCCTGCTATAAATTCAGTCTTTATTTATAGTCTGACATTAAATCACTGACGAAAAAAAAAGCAAGTCACAATAACTTATTTGGAGTACTGTACATCTCATCAGAATTAAGAATTTATTTATTTTGTATTACAGAAAGATCTTTCTAATTTTGACTTGTGTTAAAAATGATGATAGCCTGTTTTCATGGCCTTGTTGATAACTTTATTGCTTGTTTGAAGAGCAAAACAGAATACAACCCCCCATTTATTTGTAAAATAATCCCATGCAGTCCCAGGTGAACCAAAGTTTGCATGTGTAAACACAAGCACGTCTCCTCATACACATCATATTTTTATTTGTTCAGTCTGTCCGCTTTGTTGTTATGAGTAGACAGCTTGAATATAATGGAATTTAAAATGAATCCTTCCCTTTTGAAATGGCTTTTAATAACAGGATCCTAAATTCTAATGTACTATCAGCTCACATGCATGAAGGAGAGAGGCTCTTTTAAAACAATATTTTTTTTCTGCTCTCAACAACAGCTTTCTTTTAAGAGATTATGTCCATGTATCAAGGAGCAAATAGACAAATTCCTCATTGGATTTTCTCATTCGGATCTTACTGCTTCAAGTTGCTCTGTGGAGGATGCCCTCTGTGCCTGCATGACATTCTGTATTGATCTATTTAAGCATCCACGTGAAACAGCTCACAGGATAGGGGCCTGTATGTTTAAAACAAAACCTGTAGTAGTTCTTTGAGGACCTCCACAATTCTCACTTACGGGAATCCTTTCTCTGCAGGCATCATTGAGACAGCTCCACACTGTGAGCAGTATCTAAGCAGACTGTATAGAACAGTCTGGAAGGAGGTAAAGCTCTTGCCTTCTGATTTTCTTCGCGCAGGCTTGTAGGCTTGTGAGAGGAAAGGAAATAAAGGGGAGGCAGAACATCTGTCTCAGTTCCTAACCGCCTCCAGCAACAGTTAGGAATACTCCATTCTTCAGTTGACGAACAACCATCAGTCTAAATACATTAAAAAAAGATTAGTATACTATTTAGTTAGCTTAGGCTTGTTTAGTTCTTGATCTGGTTCTAAGTCGGGAGCTTCTGGACTCCTGCCAGCGCTATGGTATATGAAAGACCACTTCTTCTCTCAGGTCCTGTCATGGCCTCTAAGGTGTTTCAGAAAAGAAAATGGTACTTCTTGCAGGTACCTTCTACCCATGAAATTTCTACAGCAAGGGTACGCAGAGAATTGCTCTCAGTGGCTGCCCCACAATTATGGAACTCCCTTCCCTGGGAGGCTTGTCTAAGCCTGAGACTGTTCATCTTCTGGACAGAGGAAAGTGGGTTCATGGGGCAATCATGTAGGGGTGAATCCACCAAGCAGATGCTGATCCTCCATCCAAGCAGATGCCAAGCTGCACTCACAGGGAGCAAGGGCAGATGGACAGAGGGGCAACCAGACTCCCAGGCAGGATCCAAAGGACCAGGTTCCAGGAGGGAGGGTCAGATGGGCTGAGCTCCAGCTCACACTCGGTCTGGGGGGTGGGGGGAGGGAGCAGAGTGTATGGAGACAAACAAAAGGCATGATCCTGGGGAACAGGAAGTTGACTGATGATCCGCCCAGTTTCCTGTGGGTACTGGCTGGCTTTACATACAGGCAGGGGCGGCTGGTGGGTCTTGAGGTTGGAGGGGCAGTAAGGCCCGCCAGCCAGACTGCCGGCAGCAAGGTTGCCGGCAGGCAATAGTGGGTGGAGTCAGGGCAACGGTGAGAGGAGCCAGGGCAACGGTGGGCGGCATAACCCAGCAGCAAGGGGTTCCAAGGGTTAATGTTGGATGGATATTACATTACTTAATCAAGCAATTTCAGTTAGGTTAGGCAGGTTATAATCACCTCCTCTGCCAGGTTTAAAAGCAGGCAGACAACCTTAAACCTCACTTACAAGTAGTTTTAGCAGTTTTAGACACACACGCAGCAGAGGTTAAGAACGCTGCTTCAGAAAGAAGGGACTTTCTCATGTATGTTGGAGGGACCTCAATCCCTGCTTC
>QEPC01010958.1:3085617-3101479 GCA_003113815.1 Sphenodon punctatus
TGAAAATACCCTATGATAGCTACCTCCCTGCTAGCCCAGCCATTAGAAGAGATCAACTTGGGAGGCTTGAGCCTGAAGTAGTTTATTTTTCGTGAAACAGTATTTTAGCTGAGTTAAAGCTGTTAGAGCATGTCCAGAGCATTTGAATTGGTGCATACATGTCGAACAAGTCTAATGATTTCGTTGAATCCAACTCATTTTCAGGTTCAGATGAATGGAGATGCTGTTCCCTCAAACTCATGTACCAGATTGAGACTCTAACAAATACCAGGTTACTAGTTTTTGTTCAAACTGTGATTGCTTTCATTGATAGGTACTAAAATTAGAATTGCTTCACGATCAGAATTTCATTCCCAGGGGGAATTTTGACATTAAAAAAAACACAAATGGACTGAAAAGTTTAAATGTCAACATTTTCCATGGAAGGAAGATTCCCAAAGTTTTTAGTTTGTCCATTGAAAAGATTAATTTTGGTTACAGCTGCACTGTATAATTGGAAGTTTGGTTCTGTTTCTTTGTCCCCATGGGGTTTACTCCCTGGTGAACATCATCATCCATGATGCACTGTGGTGTTGAAGGGTGCAGCCAAAATGAACTATTTCAGTCAATACAATTGTAGATTTTTTTGGATGGAAAATGTTTGCATAATAATGCTCGTTTTCTCACAGTTTCATTTTTGACGAAACATTTATTTATTTCAGAGTATCTTATCCCGCACCCTCCTGCTCAGATAGCAGCTCAGGGTGGCTTACAACAAACCAAACAATGAAATCAACAATTAAAATCACAGCTTAAAATTTAAAACTCATTAAAATTACTAAAAGAGCAGAACCAAAACCTCTCCCCAAAACCATTCCACCCTACCAGTCTCCCTCCCCAAAAGCCTGGCAGAACAGCCAGGTCTTACACTGTCTCTGGAAAGAGGGGAGGTCTGGAGTCAGGCGGGCCTCTGTCAGGAGGGAATTAAACAGCCTCGGAGTGGCCCCTGAGAACACCCTCCCCATCATCGCCACCCAGGGGACTTTGAGTTGGGCGTTGAACTCTCGAACTCCGGGTTTCTCGAAACATCAAAATCCTTGCCAGAATGGAAGCAGCCTTTTTCAGTCTGCATAGCTTTCCTGACATTTTTATTGAGGTTGTGGATTTCTTTCTTTCACCCAGCTTGCTGTGGAGTCAAACATTTAGGTTTAGTGTGTGGCTTCACACAAGGCTTTGTGCTCTGCAGACATTATTCTTTTTTATGTGTAGAAATTTAAGCAATTGGAAGGTAGATTTGTGTGCCAGGTTCATCACTGAATTCCTGAGAGTAGCAGCTGTGAACTTGACAGAACAGTGCTTCATGAGCTTTCCCTGAAGTGTTCTAATAGCATTTAACATCTGTGGACCACTCTAGGTTGCCAAGATCTTACAAGCCTACAATGAGAAAGCATCCACATAATGGATTCCCTACTTCTGTGCTATGTTTGATGAACTGCAAAACAATGGGGTTTTATGTCATGAATTCTTTGACACCCACTTAGGTAGCCATCATCTTATTTTGCTTTAAAAACTTAAAATTAACTTAACATTTACTACTGCTGTGGGTTTTCTGTGTCTATGTATCTTTCTCTGTCTGCATGAAAAGGTATTTATATTGTTGTACACCTATTTCTCAGTTCTGATTGAAATGGCATCAGGAGGCCATTTTGTGCTGTTGTCTGGAGAAAACAGTTCTGAGAAGGAGGCACTGACTAGTCATTGACAAACAGCCTATGCAACTGTCGATCCAAGAACTAAGGAAGAATTGCACAAGAACAGAATGTTAACTTGAAAACTTGTTACAGAATTATTGACATGGAAAAGTGTAAAATCATCAGTTTTGTGGCTGTGGGGGACCTTAAGGCATTTCCATTGATTTATGTTGGGAAACTAGAACTAGTCAAATGCTGGGAAGACGTTTATAATCCAAACTTCTGTTTTTTTCAGCCATGTTTGTACTCATATTTATTTATTAACAGAACATGAATAGTGTTCTATTTGTGAACACTTTTGATAGAGATTTTCTTCATACAAAGGTCCATATTTACAAGCAGACAAGAGTATTTTTGCTTCCTTACTCTATATGATAGGACTGGGGACACCTAGGAAAATAGATGAGTAATAGCTGTTGTAACCAGCAGGGGTTGTGCTGGGGCAAAGGTAAAATCCAGAGTTAAAGGGATCCAGACACCAGGCTATCAAGGGAAAAATTAGCCTGAACTGAGGCTGTTTTTAGACGTGCAGTGGGGATCAGGCACGGGAACGACGAAACAGCTGTGGCACTGTTTTACACGAACCGGAAGTGGAAGTTGTGCACATGATCGGTTGCCGTGCATTCTTTGCCGACCGCGATCAAACCGGCCTGATTTCTCTGGGGGGACATACGCGGACAGAAAAGAATGCGCGGCCATCGATCACGCGCACAACTTCCGCTTCGTGTAAAAGAGCGCCGTGGCTGTTTCGCCGCTCCCGCGCCTGATCCCAGCGCACATCTGAAAACGGCCTCAGTCTTGGAGGGATTTTTGTCTGCCATGCGTGATCAGAGTTGCCCAAGAGGAGAGGTTACCCAGAGGATTGCGTAGATCTTTGTAATATGACATGTCCTTTCCTTCTTACATTTTCTAACAGTGTTGATTCCACTCCTCTGCTATCAGCCTAATCTGCTCCAGAGTAGGGCTGAAATGAGATTTCGCCAAAACAGAAGATCTCATCAAAATCCAAGTTCCCAATACCATCGTTGTCAAATCAAGAACCTTTCAGTGGCAATGTCTTGATCAACATTTCATTTCTCGATTTACTGACTTTCTGCTTACTTCCTGTTTACCACTTTGGCATCCATTTCAAATCCTGAGAGGTAATACTGACGCAATACCAGATTTCTTGCACTCCATTTCCCCTTGTGTTTCCTTGTCACTCATTGGATGTTATGCAGATTCCTTTACTAATCTGCAATCTAGTTGCAGATTGGTCATAGCAAAGGGAACAACGTAGAACAACAATTCTGATTGGAGGCGCTGGAGTGGAGGTCAAGGGACACTGAGGGGAGGTTAAGGGGTGGGCTATTTGCGCACTCATCGGCTTAGAAATGCAGAAAAAACAAACCTGAAAGTAAAACAGTACCTTTGGTGATGCAGTAAGTGGTAAATGAACGGCACACAGTAAAAAGTAAGTGAAAAGTTGGTAAATTGGAATGGCATTTCACGGTATTGCAAGAATCAAGAAATTGCATTGATATCAGGATATCGATCCCAGTTCCCAATATGGCAACATTTCCTGAGCAGCAATTTAGCTGCTTGTTTCAGCAATACTCCATAGTCTCCTACTCCCTAAACAATCTTTGTCCCTTCTCTGATGATTTCCCCCACACCTTTAACGCTCTGAACACATACGCTCTTCTCCTGACTTCCAAAACACTTCTAAAAATTGACCTTTTCTGTCTAAAAACAGCCTTTGTCTCATGAGACAGTACCTATAGATTACTGAATCACTGAGGTCATAAGTTTTGCCACTGATTTAACTGGGAACAAAATTGAGGAAATAGAAATTAAAACTACTCTATTGAGTTCCTGAATGTCTGCTTACTGTCTGTTTTCCTGCACAGTATTGTGCTTTAGGTGCTGAATTTGTGGTTGATGAGCAGACACTGATCTCTTACTTTCTTGGGGAAATGAGTGGGAGCTAGAGGGTTAGGTGTTTCCCATGCAAGGTAAATCCATACTACTTTCCATGTTTATAGCGCTTTGTGTGCAAAACACACAAGTCATCGGCTTACTAGTTCTCATTATATCCCTGTGAGGAAGGTGGGTTATTATTACTACTCCTGCTTCATGGATTAGGATTGAACAGGGCTGGACTCAGAAATTGCAGAGCCCAGGGTGTGGAAGGGGGTGGCTGAAGCAAGGGGGATGGGGGTATCAAGGAATCACTGAGACAAGAGACAGGGAGGTCACTAGGGTTTGGGGGGCAGCGATTACATGAGTGGGGCAGTTGGGTCCCCAAGGGAACTGCCTGGCAAGGGAGCACTCTAGAGTTGCTCCTGAAGCACTGCAGCCACCCTTGTCACTCCCCAAGGTGCTCTCAGCACCCCACTGTGAGTGTGGAGTGGTGGTGACATGGCAGGAACCTTTGGACCAGCAGCAGGACAGGCAATTCTATGGGGCCCTAACTGAATGCAACAGAGCCCAGGACAGCTGTGCCATCTGCCCTGACCTAAGGCTGGCCCTGGGAACAGGGACTGGATGTTAGCAGGCTCTGCAACATCCAGAACTTTGCTGTAACATCCAGAACTTTCTGGATGTCTAAATCACTCATCCAGATCTTAAACATCTGGATCTTTGAACTTCTGTGTGAAACTTCTCCCATGTTCTCCTGGTAAACTGGTTCTCCTGGTAAACTGCTTTGCTCCAAGCAGCTGTGGTCACTTGGTTTCCATGGCAGCTGCGGCTTCCTTAGGCTACCTCAGGGTAGTGTTTGTGTGAAGAATGCATCCAGGAAATGGCTCAGGGCAGTGTGTGTGTGAAAAATGAATCCAGAACTTTCTTATGGATTTGTAAACCCAGAAGATTGAAACATCCGGAACTTTAATGTGTATCTAAAAGTCCCCTTTGTCGCCAAATGGGAGGAGACGCAGAGAAACGGGGGCCGCTGTGGGGAGGCTTGTTAGCAAGCCTTCCTACAGTAAGGTTGCCTGGGCAACCGTCCTGGATCGAGGTGGTGCAGGCATGCCTCGTTGGACGTGGATCCCCACCCCTGCTAGAAGGGGTGGAGATCCTGTGACTGCATGAGTGGCATTGCTGGGTGAACGGGCGATCAGTCAGCCTCACCCTCCTCCCCTCTAGCACTGTGGTTGCCACTAGTGAGACTGAGGAGAAATTTTGACAGGTAGCCTTCTTGGAAAGGACCGTATGTTTTGCCTCCTCAACAGTGTTAGAGTAGGTTAAATAGGTTGAATTGAATTGGAAGTTGACCATTTCTGATTATCATATGATTTTGCATTATACACCAAAGAAGTGAATTTTAAATAGGGTAATTGGAATGAAACTGTAAATGGAATTTGATGGATGTTGAGAGCTGGTTAAAGAAAGTAAGTAAGGGTATTAATTGTCTCACTCAGCAGGGGTCCAGTATGCCATCATAGGATTACTAGGTAAGGTATTAGGATAATCATGAGTCATCTCCTTAAGAGATGGGGAAAGGACATACAGTGTAATGCGGGGCGCAGTATGCACTGGGGTCAATTCCCTGGGAGCGAGGTCTTAGCAGGCTCTGCAAAGACATGCGCTGTCTTTGGGCCTTGTGGGCACTTAGCTCCTTACTCAGGTCCACAGTTGGGCTTGTCCCCCCCGCCACTTCAGCCAGGTTGCTGTCGAAGGAGGGGATGTTCTTGGTTATCGGACTGCCAACGGAGGGCACATCCGGGCAGGACCGTGTTAATAAGTTACGTAGAGAGTTGGCATACCAGACCCGAATTGCTTGAGGCAATTGCCCACTGATCTTAAAGCCTGTTAATTGAAATAAATGAGTGCGGCCAGATTTTGAACCAAACATTGTCTCTGTGTTTCATTGGGGTGCGTCGACAAATGCCCATTGTCTTGGACTGACTGGACTAAGGCCACCCAGTGATTCCAAGGGCAAAGCCAGGAATTGAACCTGAGTTTTCTATCTCCAAGACCTGCAGTCTATCCTCTGGAAGCCATCAGCTGTCAGAGACAAACTCACTAATGGCTATTATCTGCAAGTAGAGCCCTACACAGACTCAAAGGTTGTTTTTACACAAGCATTAAGTTGAACTAATTAGCTTTTAATTCAAATTAATGTGATTGTGAAAACACCTTAGTTCGAATACTGACCCCAGATTCAAAATTTAATGCTGGGTCTGGAAACCTAATTTTTGAGGATTAACTTTAAGGTATATAAAACTTTGTGCAAATTACTGATTATGTAAGCATTTAATTCACATTAACTCCAAAATGCCATAGAGTGCTGCAGATGAACGTGTTTTCTCTCCTAACCGCCCATATCTCTATGGTATCCCAGCTGTCCCTGTATGGTGTGCCGAATTTGCAGCTCAAAGCAGGCACTGTAGAAGACACAGAGGGACTCTAGCATGCCTGTGGGGGTCTAAAAAATAACAACAATGCCCTTCTCCAAAAGGCTATGGGGAAGGCAAGGCAAGGCAGGAAGGGGAACTTTAATCCCCTAAAGTCTTTGGAGGGAGGTGAGAGGCAGTGTGTGCATTCATTCCCTGTGCCCTTTTGTCATGTGAAGAATGTCAGCTGCAGAGTGAATAGGAACTCAGTTGACAGAGATTCATTTGGAGGGATATTGTTTCACAACGAAAAAGTAGACTTAGGCCACTTTTAGATGAGCGGTCAGGGAAGCGCATTCTTCAACGTGCCACTAGGAAAAGCTGTGTGGGGTGCGTTTACATGCACTGTAAGTGCCCACCGTAGAACTTGGCCTTGCATGGCCTCTTTGAAGATGCTTTCCAGAAACCCCGATATTGAGGTTTCCAGAACACGTCTTTAAAGAGGCCACGCATGCCATCGAGTCCTATTGTGGGTGACCACTTACAGTGCGCATAAATGCACCCCACGCAGATTTTCCTAGCGGCATGTTGAAGAACATGCTTCCCTGGCTGCTTGTCTAAAAGCGGCCTTAGGGCGGTTTTAGACTATCCTGCTCACAAGCGGGATCATTCAGTGCCGGCATCGGGCACCCGCCTTCCTCTCTACGCCATGTCTGATGTTCAGAAGAGCATCAGAAATGGCGTAGAGTGTTTCTGAGCATGCACGCCCTTCTGCGCGCGCGCCCTTCTGCGCGTGCGCACTCGGGCAAAGAACCCGGAAGCGTGGCGTAAAGCCAGCACAGCGGCGATCCTCCTTGAAGGGGGGGCAGGATCGCCGGGCCGGCTTCACGTGGCAGAGATCCGGCGTTCAAGCACGCCGGGGATTTAGATGAGCGGCAACAATGGCGGCTGATAAAGGGCTCAGCCGTCATTTGCGTCTCGTCTAAAAACACCCTGAGATCCAGAAATGCTGTATCATGGGATTTCATAGGCTTCCCAGAGACCCTTAATATATACATACTGACATGTTCACACTGCAAGCGTGCATTAAATGTTAATCCAGCTTAAAAATGATGATGTAAATGGTAAGTCCTAACTAATTATCTTGAATTAAGTAATCCACATCAAAACCTAATTCAATTTAATGTGCTTGTGTAAAAATACCCATAATCCAGGCCCAACCAAGTCTGAACCCAAGTGTGCCAGGACTGATCTGTGCCCAGTCTTGCTCCAACCCAGCTTGTTTCTGTTTGCGCCTAAACTTGACTGAGGGTGGCCCTACCCCCAGGGAGCCAGACCTGGCCAGAGTGCAAAGGGCTTGGGCTTGTGAGGACTTCCAAATTGAGCTAAACCCAACCAGACACTTTATGTCAAATCGGGTTTGGGCTAGTCTGGGTTGTAGTTGCAGGTGTTTCTCTTTCTCTTTACACACAACTGCGTGTGCGTGTGCGTGTGCGTGTGCGTGTGCGTGTGCGTGTGCGTGTGCGTGTGCGTGTGCGTGTGCGTGTGTGTGTGCGAGAGAGATTTCTCTTTCTAGCTTTCTAAGGAAATATGTTGGTCTGTTCCTACTTTCTGTCCTTCCTGATATTTCCTGAATCAGAACTAGATTTATCAGACACTTGAAAGCACTTCGCTTTTCTGGGTAGCAGTCCATAATGTGTTTAAGTTGAAGTTATGTTGTATTAAAGTTCTTATCTCTGTTTATATTTCACCTGTCAGTCAAATCAACATCCTTAATCTACTTGCCCAAAGGAGGCAGAAAAGGGAATCAAATTGCAGTACATGGGTGGCACCAATTTGATAGGCACGTATAATGAAAACAGACAGTTGGTGCTCTTTTCTTTTTTAAAAAAAGGGAATATTGCCAGTGTATCTTAGTAAATCCCCAAACTCTGTCATTTCTTTCTCTGAGGAAAATACTCCCCTCATTTGTGTGCATGCATCATAAAAAAGAAAGCAGCTGAACCCTTTTGAAAGTATGGAGTAACGGAGAATCCTGTTGCCATTTTGATAGTCACTCTTTGCAGGATTAGTATTGCAATGACCAATTATTTTCCAGCAACTCCAGTTGTGCAGGAACTGAACAGTTGCTGTCTCCCCTGGATAGAAAAATGTTAATGCTACCTAGTGGTAGAAACATTTTTTTTTTAATTATTTTTTAAAGTTAAACAGAATTAATGTCCACTTAGATTTGATCCAGCGATGATGATAAAGTAGAAATGTAATAAAATGGATTAGAGAATATCATTTTCCCTTAAGAATTTTTTTTAACTTAAATTTTGCCCATCAATTTACAATCTTTTCACTGCAGTTTCATCTAATATTTTTACTACAAATACTCCAAAATATCTTCCTTAAATCTTGCATGCTTCATTTTCATCATCTGAAAACCTCCTTCCTATTTTACAGAGCCTGTCATGTCACGGCACGCAGTAGCAGAGGGTATGCCAGGAAAAAGGTGACAGAAAGCCCTTGTCTTGATGTGGTCCTGCCCCTGTGGAGCATCATGGTGTCACAGCACTTGAAGGGGGCGGGGCCTCTCAAGCACAGGGAGCCCGGCTAGAGTCTGATGGACTTGTGGCACTGAACCTAGACTGATGAAGCCATTTTTAATCTGCTGTGAACAGGGTAATCTTTATTCTTATATTTTTGGAAAATCATGCAGATACAATTGTCATTTATTAGTATATTACTAATAATAATATATTCGTAAAGCATTAGTAATACTGCTGTTATTACTACTACAAATAAACACAACTGTATCTGTTATCTAAAATTATTAGACTAGAGCAGGGGTGGGCAAAGTTTCCTAATTTACTACAATAGGGCCAAAGAGTCGCATGTGGCCCTAGAACCACAGTTTGTCCTCTTCTGGAATAGACTTTGCCCAAACCTAATCTTAAACCCAAACCTATTTTCTCATGATGACTCGGAATGCCCCAAATGCCCCTTTTTTCTTTAGGATCTGGACAGCTCATACCAAGTGGTATTGACATGTATTCTGCTATCTATTGGCATTTCTACCAACATTTCTGTCCTCTGTGCGATCGCTGTGGCGGGGGGTTGACGGCACCCTTTCCCCCTTCATAACAAGGAAGGCGAGGAAGGAGCGGCCGCTTGAGGGTGGGGGAAGGCTGTGGTTGCTATGCAACCTAAACAGAGGCACCTGGGACTCTCGCGAGAGTCGGGATTCCCGGGCGCCATTTTAGCCTCCCCGCTCGAGCACCTCATTTGGCCGGGCGTGGAGCAGGGAGAAGGACACGCACCCACCCACCTGTCCCTCTCATAGGGCACTACTCCGAGTCACCACCGGTTGCGAATTAGGACCAGAAAGAAATTTTCCCTGATCCAAATTGGCCAAACAGTGAGGGGTTTTTCGCCTCTCCCGGAGTGACCTGCCGAATTGAATAGAGGGTGAGGATGCAAATTTGCCGGTGGTAGGCTGAATTGTTGCACTGTTGGTGGTAGGCTGAGTTCAGGCCAATGGTTAAAAGTTGAAAGGGTTAGCATACCATAGGGTAACAACATCTCCCTAAGAGATGGGCATAGGCCATACATAGCCGCTCAGTGCGGCCCACTGTATGGTCAGCCCAAGGATGAGAGACGAGCGGCGGAACCTGCTGGGTGGACCATGTACCAAACAGTAGATTACGGTGTCCTCACCCTGGTTGTTTAAACCCCCGCCCCGGTGGGCGAAAGGGGATAGAGGCGAAAAACCCGCTCTGGCCTGGTGAACCTGGTGGTTGGGGTAGGATGTAAGTTGAAGAAGTTGGTTAAGGTAGGGCACAGGAGGATTCCCCTTGGGCTTAACCCGAAGACTTAAGAAGAAGGGCGCCGGGGAAACAGGATAGCGCCTGGTCCAGGATGGGAACCTCCTGTGGGGACGGTTAACAGTTAGGAACAAGAGATAGATAGGACCCCAGTTCAAAGGGGGAAGTGGGAGGGCTACCCCTTCCCCTTCTTTTGGCTACTAATAAAGAGTGCGGCCATTCAAACCCATATATTGTGTCCTCGTCTTCTTTGGGGAGTGCGTCGACAATCCCTCTGTAGTTCTTACTGCTTACAGTGAGTTTTGTGAGGTCAAATCTTTGGCCTGCATTAAGTCTCTTGATGTCAGTGGAGCTTAGCATGGACAAAGGTGGTTCGAGGTCTATGCTGTGTAGTGTGTAGTATCAAGGTCTATGCTAGAAACTTTTTTTTTTTTTTACTATGACTTTCTCTCTGATTCCAGGGCCCAGAAGGCTTTGTCAATACACAGTCCCCTCTAGTTTGGATTAATATAGCAGGCTCATGTATTGTTTTTATTGTATTGTATGGCTTTATTGATTTTATATGTTTTAACATTGTAAGCCACCCCAGGCTGCTTGGAATAGGAGGGGTGGGGTAGTAAATGATTTTATAAATAAATGTACCTAAGAAAAAATGGTTTTGTGCAGTATATTGCTTCCTGCCCACCCTGTGGTGATCAAATGTCATAGAATTATTATTGGTATGGTTAAGTGGGGAAATTTAATGGACTTTCAAATAAAATAAAACATGCCACCTTCTGGGAAAAAAACTCTTTTATTAAATGGCTATTCTACAGTAAAGATAACGTATGCCAGGCCATCGCTTTTAAGGGAGACTTCTTAAAAGTGGATTGTGTTATATTCTACAAAACCACAGGGACCACCAGTATGTAGAGAGATTAAATATAAGATTTAGATATATTACATATACACATGGTTGCTGGAAGGGGCAGGATTTTTTTCTCCCCTGGGGCTGCCCCACCTTGCTTTATAAGGACCCCAGCCTCTGTAAGTGACTGCCTATGGAGGTGGTGACTGCTGAAGGTTATCTGCCATTTTTCAGCCAGAGGTATGGAGTCTGGCTTGCTCCATTTTATTTTTGTTGAATGGTTTTAAGAGGGAAATGAACTGTGAGAATTTTGGAGGGAGAGGGTTGTAGGGATGGGCGAACACAGTTCAGAAGTTTGGAGTTCGGACTGAACTTGAATAGTTCAGTTGACTGAATCAAATGTTATGAACTGAACTCAAATTTGAATGTTTGGTTCGGATGCGTTCGGTGGGTTCGGAATTGAATTTCCATTGTTTTCAATGGAAAACACGGTATCAGCTGTAACGTTTTTGTTTTTTATGCTATGTGGCTAAGCCTTGGGGTGCCTATACCTCCAAATTACAAAATGATCAGATAAAGGAATCCGATTTTAGATGCAGTTGAAGTATTGTATTTTGCAATATTCTACATATACATTCTTAGCTGTAACTTCTTTGTCTCACATCTAATGTAGGTTAAACTTATTCAATTTATACCCCTTCCCATATTTACTATCTGTGCCAAATTTTAGAAGGATCGGAAAAAGGGTCTTGGTGGTATAACCAATTAACATATAAATGTATGGCTGATTATAACATCTTTGTAGTCTAACCAGTTTACATGAAATTTGGCAGGGCTATATATTACACTTTCATGATCATCTCTGCAAAATATCAGAAATATTTTATAAAGGGTCCCAATTTTATATGCCTGTACAACATATGTAGAGAAGGAGCTTATGCCTGGGATTCTCTTATGTCACTGTGGTATATGATTGGTTTGTGATGCGAATTGGCCAACAGAAATGTCAACCAAATATACTCATTCTGTGCTGGGACCATCCCAACATATCTCCCCCACTAGTTTCTGGGAAGTCAGAAGCATCTGTTTAGGAAAGAGTCAATAGAGATTCTCTTATGTCCTCTGTCTCAGTGCTACAGGATGTGATTGTGATGATAATTGGCCAGCCTGGATGTGTTTAAACTATGTCTCCTGACTGCTGGGATGCTATCTCAGAAGTCCCAGTTATGTTCCTTATGCCCACCTCAGGGCCACCCCGTATGCCCACCTCGAAGCCACTACCAATTGGTCCTGTAAAGCTAGAAGCTTGCAGTAATGTGTTTGGCCATTTAATGTGTCTGTCAGTCTTTGGGGTTGCTCCACATCCTTCCTCTCTCCCCCTTCCATACAGGGTGCCTGCCTCTGACTGGCACTGAATATGCTTGAATGATGATCTTCACAATAACAACATCAATTGCTTATATATAATTGGGACGCTTTATCAAAATCTCCTGTACATTTGCTGAAATGGCAGGAAATATATTTAATACATTCTTGCCAAATATCCTGAAAACAGAATGGAATATCAAAATGTTACAGCTGGAAATGTATTTTCAGATTAATGTCTTATACCCTTGGGACCCTTTATCCACTCTTTCTAAAAATTGGCAGAATTATTAAGCATATGGAGGGACATAATATACACAAGTTTCATGAGCATTGGATGCAAGATAAATAAGTTGTAGCCATGAATGTGTATGGAGTTTTTCTTAAAATCACAAGGTTCAATTGCTTCTGAAATCAGTTTTCTTTACCTAATCATTTCGAATTTTGGTACATTTAGTGCCCTCCATTTGGGTACAATATCTCTAAATTCCATCAAAATCAAATAAGAAATAAAAATGTTATAGTGGGAAATAGGTTTTTTTGGTTTTTCCCCTTTATTTCAAAAACCAAATGTCATTTTCAGTTCCTGATTGCACTGAACTAAAGACCAAACCGAGCCCGACTGAAGCAAATACTGAATCCAAACTCAAAGTTCGACCCGGACCACCAAATGGCCAAACATCTGAACCTGGTTCTGTTCGCACATCCCTAGAGGGTTGAGGTGGGTGGCAGAGCCATGGGCCCTCTGTGAGAGGACGGAATGGGCATGGGGGGTAGGAGGTGGGGACATATTCTCATGGTGAGAGGGGGGTATGAGCAGGGGTGAGGGGGAGAAGGGTTTTGTCATGACCTCCTAGTGAGAGGAGGGTATGGATATGGGGAATTGGGGTCGGGGTGGTTCCACGACCCCCTAATGAGAGTTGGGGAAGTGGTGGAGAGGTAGGTAGGTTTTGTCATGACCCCCGGTGAGAGGGGGGGTATAGGCATGGGTAATTGGAATTGGGTGGTGCCACAACCCCCACTGAGGAGGGGCAGGGGTGGGAGGAGAAGGTTTGGGCCATGATTCCCCAGTGAGAGGGGGTTATGGGCATGGGGGAGGAAGAGGGTTATGCCTTGGCCTCCCAGAGATGGTGGAGTATAGGGATGGAGGTCAGGGGTGGGGAGTATGTCTTGGCCCCCTGGGGAGCTACAGGGTATGGAGATGGGTGGAGGTTTCCTGTCTACCTGTCTTTCTGGCCAACTGTCTTTTGGGGATTTGGGGAGGGGTGTGTGACTTCATTTGGAGCTGGAGGGCGGGGGAATCTCCTTGGGGAGGAGACATTCGTTGTGATTCTATACCCTGCAAATTCTGTGCGCAAGCTGCGTGCACGCGTGTGCATTCCATTCAACACAATGTGCCGCTAATGTAGATGTGTGTGGGTCTCTTGCAGCTGCGCACAGGATCTGAAGGGTATAGGATTTGGGACCATTATGTCAGCTGCTCGACCAATTAGGGTTGTGCTGGGCATGGGGAGGTATGGCGGCAGGGGGAGGAGAAGTCATCTTGGGTACAGGGACTGACACTTGGTTTCTGTTCCCGTTGTCCTCTCTCCGTGTCTTGGGATTTTGGAAGGGCGAGGTCAGAGGAGCTTCTGAACTGTCACTGATGCTTCTCAATGCAAGGTCAGTGGCTAAAAAAGCAACTACCATCCATGATTTTATTCAGGATGCGGCCGCTGATCTTGTATGCATTACCAAGATCTGGCTGGATGAGGGTTCTAGGCCTGTGTTGGCCCATATGGTTCCAGTCAGATGCTTGATGAAGCATCAGCCTTGGATTGGGGTGGAGGGAGGGCGAGTGGCGGAGGTTGGTAAAGACAATCTTGTCTATCAAAGGTATCCGGTGTATGACTTGCCCAACATAGAGTGTATTCTCCTCATGTTTGAGGCCTGGGATAGACTGGCGATTCTGCTGGTGTACCAACGACCCCACTGCACAGAAGACTCTTTGACTGCTCTATCTGAGCTGGACTCACAGGTGGTGTTGAAATCACCCAGACTGATTGTCTTGGGTGATTTCAACATACATGCTGATGCTGCCCTTTCAGGGGCAGAGCAGGATTTCCTGGCCACCATAACAACCATGGGTCTATCCCAGACAATATCTGGCCTAGCACATAAGGCTGGACACACGTTGGATCTCATGTTCTGCAATGACCTGGAAATGGGAGTTCTGGTTATTGGGGGTGTTGTCATGACACCGTTGTCATGGTTGGACCATTCCCTTCTGAGAGCCTCTTTTGCCCCTTTCAGGGTGGTGGCCAGTTAAGGTGGGCCACCCCTAAAGACTAATGGATACTATAGGACTCCAGAACACTGTGGAGGAAGTACCTGCTGATCCTGATGGCTTCTCTGTCAGCGGTCTGGTTGATTTGTAGTATGTTATGCTGATGTGGGCCATTGACACAGTGGCACCCAGCAGTTCACTTCCTCTGCTGTGTTGGTGCAGGTCTCCCTGCTATACAGAGGACCTGAAGCTGCTAAAGTGAGAGGGTAGGCGGTGACAGTACAGATGGCAATCAGTTCATGGCAAAACTGACTGACCGTGGCATAGATTGTTTTTGAAGAACTATGCTGTGGTAGATGTGAGAAAACTTTCTTTGCTGCTGCCATAGCGTCGGCAAAGTGTTGTCCAGCAGAGCTCTTCCGGGTGGTGAATAGCTTATTACATCCTGGTTCTTTCCACCTGGAGCTAGAGTCATTCGCTGCCTGCTGTGATGAGTTTGCCACCTACTTTTCAGGTAAAGTAGCTTGTATTTGGCATGACTTGGAAACTGTCTTTTTGAGTGCAGAGTTAGAGTTCAGAGTTGGGGAGGCTCGGTCTTGTCCAGTTTGCTTGGATCAGCTTCAGTTAGTCTCGCCCACCGATGCAGAGGCTGTGCTTCGAGTTGTGTGGGCGTCCAATTGTGAACTAGATCCTTTCCCATCCTGGTTGGTGAAAGTTAGCTGGGAGACATTGGGGCTGTTGCTGCCTCAGGTTCGCAGTGCCTTCCTTTGGGAGGGGAGGGTTCCTGTTGGCCTCAAAACTGCGGTCGTCTGACACCTGCTCAAGAAACCATCTCTTGATTTTTGATCCGCCTTCCAGCTATCATCCCATCGCTAATCTTCTCTTTTTAGGGAACGTTATTGAACATTTGGTTGTCTCGCAGCTTCAGCAGCTTCTTGATGCTATTGGATTCCTGGACCATGTCAGTCAGGATTTCATCCTGGACATGACACGGAGACTGCACTTATGGCCTTGGTTGATTATCTTCACTTGGAAATTTACAAGGATAATTTACAATTGTACCCTGTTGATTTTGTTAAATCTTTTGGTGACCTTTGATACAGCTGATCATGGGGTGGTGTTGATATGGCTGTGTGACCTGGCAGAGGTTCATGGAACTGCTCTTGAGTGACTCTGCTCATTCCTGACTGAGAGAACTCAGAGGGTGGTGTTGGACAGTGGCTCATTTTCCCCTCAGGAGACCCCTTGTGTGATCCTGCAGGGTTCCATCTTGTCCCCACTCCTGTTCAGTGTATCTGAGGCCCCTGGGCAAGATTGATTGGAGTTTTAGAGTGAAGTGCTATCAGTATGCTGATGACACCCAACTCTATCTCTCTTTTTCATCTGACTCAGGTCCTGCAGTCTGGGTGCTTACCAAGTGCTTGGCTGTCATTGGGGACTGAATATGGGTGAGCCGATTGAAGGTGAATCCAGACAAGACAGAGGTGATGATCATAGGTGACTGGTAACTGTCAATGGGGGGGGGGGGC
>QEPC01010958.1:3103705-3114377 GCA_003113815.1 Sphenodon punctatus
AGAGAGATAGAGAGATATAGATATAGAGAGATAGGTTAGGGATAGTAGTTGTAGGAGCTAGCTTAGTGATAGAGATAGCGTTAGTGATTTAGTTTTAGTGTTTGTAGGAGTAGGCCTGTGTTATTAGATAATCCATTTAGTTCATAGCATTTAGAATAGTTAATATCAGTTAGATTTAGTGTAGATATATAGATATATATATAATATTAGATTAAAAAAATAAATTAAAAAACCCCATATAAAAACAAAAAAACCAAATAAAAAAAGAAAACCATACAAAACCCAATAAAAAACCAAAAAGCCATATAAAAAACAAAAAAACCACCCATAACATTTTCCGAACACAGCCGAACCAAACAGCCGAACGGCCAAACAGAACGGCGAACGGCCAAACAGAATGGGCGAACCCGAACCCGGCAGACTAACCGAACTGCCGAACTGAACGGATGACCTGAACGCAGCCAAACCAAACGCAGCTGAACCGAACGGCCGAACCCGAACCGTGATCTGTTTGCCCATTCCTATAGAGAAGATCTCACACGCGCCTGGGTCTTTGGGGCTGGAGCCTGCAAGTACTTACCCAGGGCATAGTGCCCTGTTACAGCCGGGATTGGGGAAGGGAGCAGAGGGTACTGATCATTAATTAGTCCCATCTCTACCTTTGAGGGCATGCCATCGTCTCTGCTCTCTTCCCCCTCAGCTCACTCAGTCCTTTGAGTACGGGCTGGATCCACAGGCAAGGTCCAGTATTTGGAAAGGGGCCAAATAAAAAACAACTTCAGCCTGGATTTTGCTCTTGGACCAGGAGTCCAGCAACCATGTTCTAAGAAACAGCAGCTAATTCTCACATGCAGCTTGTTCACAGTTTGGTTTTGATATTTGATTGTGTCTGTGTCTGTGTCTGTGTCCGTGTTCTGGAAAATATATGACATGATGCAAACTGACCCTACCTCATTTCCTAATAGAGATAAGATGTTAATAGTAATTTGTTTTGTGCAGCTGTTACAGGGAAGGGTCATCAAATTTACCTAACTTTTCCAGGGACAAGAGTGGGATTGCTGCCTGGGGGAAGACTATACTCAGAACTATGGCTAGATGAAATGTAAAAAAGGGGGGTGTTCCCTCCCCCCAGGAAAAGTTATTTAAAATCTGAAATATCAAATGAAATGTTCAGCTTTTTTTGTGAAACGCCCAGAGTAAATTTTTGTTGTTTAAAAACCTTTTCTGAAATTTCAAAATGTCAGTCAAATTTTGGGATGTTGGTAATCAAAGTCTTCATTGAAATTTTGCCATGATGAATGTGATGAATTCCAATGCTTTGTGAAGTTTCAAAACTAGTGCAAACTCCTCAACAGAAGATGGCTCAGAAAAAGGTGTTTTGACTGTAGGTAAGAACCCTGTATTGTGGTCTGTCTGTCTGTCTGTCTGTCTGTCATCTAATATAGCTTATTATATACTCTAGGTAAGTGTGTATGTGTGTATAATATATCAAATATATAAATATAATATAATATACATACACATTATTTTGTATATATAATATAAAAATTGCACGGATTACTTTGAGATGCAGCAAAACAAATTTCTCTAGAATTTTGACTTTGCAGTAGGTGTCTAGGAAAGGAGGAAGGATGCTGCGTATTTTAATCGGAAAAGAAGAGGAATTAATTCCTCCTCTTTTCATTCTTTTTTGCTCTTTGCTTCCTGTATATTGGCCTCCTTTTTCTAGCTCTAAGCCTAGGGTTTTCTATATAGGTTTCAAGAAAAAAAATAACCTGTGACTGCCCTGTGTTGTTTGCTTGAGTAGCTGCAGTTGCTTTTCTCTTCAGGGTTAAGCATCTAATGAAATTCCAGAGCTTGCCGATGCACTGAAAGGAGACAGGACACCAAGTGTTGGGTTTAAATGGCCGCACTCTTTATTAAACCAAATTAAATTAGCAATTAGGTGGGGGAAATTTCCTAGTGCGATGTGGGTCCAGTACTTGAACATAACCTCGAACAAACAGGTGTGGTTTCGATGCACCATCAATTGCCACCCCTCAACCAAACAAAGTCTCCCCCTCGTCACGGCACTTTCCGCATACAAGGAGGACCAAGCTCCTTGCAGAGCTGAGTAAGGAGAATTGGGTCTGCAGGCGGGGGACCATACGTCTCCCTACCGCCCTCGCTGACCCGCTTCTCCCAGGGACTCCACCCTACCGGTTGACTTACCCCTGCGTTTCCGGTAGGTGTGACGTCCCCTCCTCAGAGTCACTCAAGAGCAGTTCCATCTGACTCATGCTTATCAACTTCTAACCTATGATTTAACCCTCAGTACTGGACCCCTGCCAGAGTGCAACAATATTTCAGCAAGCACAACACACCCCTAATTCAAACAGTGGGGATAATCAGAATACTAATTAACAAGCACTGCGAGGAAGGCGAAAAACTGGGAACCTTGTTCAATGGGTCAAATTAAGATTCCCACAAAAATTCCTTCCTGGCTCTCATGGCAACCGACAAGTGTCCACAGTGCAAAGGGACGGGTAGGGGGTGCTGTGTTTCTGTTTGGCTCCAGTCTCAAACTGAGGCTGGGCCATTCAGTGCGGAGTTAGCTCCGCCCCCCTAACCCTCGTGGCCAGCCGCCACCAATCCTCACTGCCTGGGCTGCCTAGCAACCCCGGCAGGGTTCTGCATTTTTGAGCGCTCATGCGTGGCTGCTTCACCACCCCGGAGCTTTGCATCCACGGTGGCGGCTTGTGGAGTTCCCTGCCATGCCCCGCCTCCTTCTAGGTGGGCGCGGCAAAGCGCCATCTGCTCCCCACCTTCGGGGGAAGCGGCGGCAATTCTCAGGCCTGGTACGAATGTTTCCTTACTGGCTGCATGGGGTATATATTTTACCTTTCTGTCAGGGGTCTGTCACTCCCTGCTTTAATGCATAGCAAACCTGCTGACTGCTATACTAAAAGAAGGACAGCATGGGGAAGATTGAAATCCCAAATGAATAAGAGTCTCTGATTTTACATAGCAGGAGATCTCTTTTGTGGGGAAAGCTACACGTTTTAAAATTTGCAATATGATATTTTTTGCCTTCCTAGGGCACTGGAAGTTAGAAAACAGTCTGGATTTGGTCATCATATTACTGGTGGTCTCCTCCTCAAAATTGGATGGTTTTTCATTTCCTTAATTAGGATAATGCCACATCTCTACTTGTAGTGCCATGCATGCAGATTCCTTTCCACAGACCCTCTGCCCCACTCCAAGTTTATTGGATATTTTAATTAAATATTTTTTCCCACCCATATTTATTTATTTTCTCTACTTTTGACATGTTGTTTTGAAGTGCCAAAATATAATAAAGAAGACTAGCAAATATTGAAGGTGTATAGCGAAGATATTTCCAGAAGTGTCAGAGACGGAGATTGATAGTAAAACTCCAGACTTATTAGGTTTAGCAGGTGGTTAGACACACAAGATACTCACTGTCTTGCTGTGCAATAGCTTTTATATTATTTTATTGTGATATCTGAAAAGATCTTTTGTAAGGTAACCCTGAGGTGAACTCTGTGCCTCATATTTCAAAATTAATGTATTAAATGTGTGGCACATGTACCACAAACCAGCTTGTACTTACCAGGTGGTAGATCCATTCATACATCATGAAAAACACCACCATCTGGTAATACTGAGGCTGCTTGCTGACATGCCAATTTTCACACGAGATTCATTCTGACACAAAATTAGCGGTAACGTGAGATTCCAGATGGACTGCGTGCTCACGTTATTTTCTTCCATTTTTTCCTTTCATGCGCAAAGTCACATAGCCTTTATGGGTCCGTCCTTAAATGTAACAGATCCATGCACACGTTACTAAATTTCCTGGGAAAATGGGGGTGGGGGAGGGGAGGAAGGGGAAAAACTGAGTCGGAAAAGTGAAGGGGAGAAATATTGTAGAGTTAGCTTTCTGTTGAATAACACACAGTAGAAGTCCTAAACGGATCTGGGTTTAGTGATCCTGGGGGTGAGTTCACTTATTTGGGACCCTCAGGCTCCAGTACTGTGGATTATTTTCTAGTTGCCTCTCGGACGCTACCCTATGTCTCTGATTTTTGGGTAGGATCTGTTCTTTTGTGACCACATTCCGCTGGAGCTGGAGCTTGTTCTGCAATTCACTGATTCCCTGATTACTGGACCTTCATCAGAGTAACTAAGCTGGGATGGATTTGAGGTACATGGGGTAGCAAGGTGGGCTAAGACCTACTAAAATATCTGGCTAGATTTGGTGGCTGCTCCTGCTGTGGCTCAGCTTTGTGAATCACTCCTTGGCACACAAGATTCATTAGAAATAGTGAAGCTTTATGATCAGCTTGCTGCCGAGTGTACCTCTCACATCCACTTGGCTAAAGGGGGTGTATTCCCTTTGAACGCTAATACCAACAGGCTTAAGAATAAGCCATGGTTTGATAAAGAGTGTAGAAATGCTAGGGCCAACTCAATTGCCATCTATAAGGCCTATAGGCAAGCCTCCTCTGCCACCTTGCCCCCTCTATACTTCTCCCTTAAGACAAGTTATAAGAAGATGCTTAAAACTAAGAGAAGGCAATATATAGATACCACCTGGGCTAGTCTTTTGGTAGCAGCTGAGCAGAAGAACTCCAAAGGAGTTCTGGCGGATTGTCAACAGTAATACCTCCTCCATCCTTACAACAGAGGTACCCCTCATTGAGTCATCTGTTTGGACTGAGTTCTTCTGCCAGATGTATGGTATTGAATCTGAGTTTGGATCTCAGATACAACCTTATTTTGACACCTCTGAAGTACCCTCATGGCCTCCAGTTACTGTAGAGGAGGTGGAACTTCTAGTTGAATCCTTCAAAAACGGTAAATCACCAGGATGTGATCTTCTGCACCTGGAGTTTCTCAAGACACACAGGGGGACTGGTGGTTCCCTGTAATGGCTACTCTATTCACTGCTATTAATAACACGGGTAGTACCTGCAGATTGGGGTAGGGCAGTAGTATTACCCATTTTTAAGTAAGGCCCCAGTAGTGACCCAGCCAATTATAGGCCTATCAGTCTTCTCTGTGTCATGGCAAAGATCTATGCCAAGCTCCTGTTGCAGAGATTTATGGACTGGATGCAGAGGGAGCAGATTATAGCTTTAGAACAAGCTGGATTCCAGCACAGCCGCTCCACGGTGGAGCTTTGTTTGCTTCTCCACCACATAATCTCCAAATATATGACCCGAATGGGTCCTTTTTTGCTGCCTTCCTAGATTTGAGAGCAGCATTTGATTCTATTAATAGGGAGATCTTGTGGGGGAAGTTGACACGCTCCTCAGTGGATAGGAGACTGCTTAGTCTCATCTGCTCCCTCCACCAGAATTCCCCTCTCTCAGTTAAGTTCGATCGTCTAGGCCACTTGACACCATCTGTATGTACACAGAAAAGAGTCCGCCAAGGCTGTGTCTTAGCACCAGCCTTGTTTAACTTTTACATCAATGACGTTATAGTCCAGATGGCAGCTCTATCCTTCTTCCCACCTAGGCTGGCTGCGAGAACTTTGGGTTGCCTTCTACATGCGGACGACGTTGTGCTCCTTTCGCAAACTTGTATTGGCTTAAAGAGACAGATTCGGGCCTTCACATCATTTTATAATCTGAATAAGTTGACCATTAACTATCAGAAGTCGAAGGTCTTGGTTTTTTCAAATAAGAAAAGACTATACAGATGGACTTTCGGTGGTCAACAGTTGCAGCAGGTCTCAAGCTTCCGATACCTGGGATTGTTGTTCCATCAATCGGGGTCTTGGAATGAACATGCTCAGATAGCACTTCTGGCTGGTAAGGGTCCGTCCCAAGCCATTCTTAGATACTTTGCACGTGATGGGAGGTTGGCTGTTTCAGCTGCTATACAAGTGGATAATGCCAAAGTTAGGGCACAGGCGCTGTATGCTACTGAGATATGGGCTCCCTTTGTGTCTTGGACCAAACTCAATACTCTGCAGGCTGGGTTCTTGCAGAAACTGCTTCAAATACCCCTATGCAGCTATTAGGGTTGAGAGTGGCCCAGTTACCTGGCATGACTACGCCATTGAGTGTGTCCTTCGGTTTTGGGTCAAGATTATGACTCCTCAGGGCCCAGGGTTGTTCGGGGCCCTGAGGGAGGATCCCTACCAGAACCCTTGGTTCCTTAAGGTTAAGAACCTACTCTCTCATATGGGACTCTCCATGGAATATCTGGGTCACAAACCTTGGGCCTCTGTTTGGAAGGAAATTCTAATTAGATTCCAGGATATTGTCAGACAGCAGGAAATGGGTAGGATAGCTAATTCTTCCCATATGTTAGACTATTTTCCCTGGGCCCCTGATCCTGGGCAAGTGGCTCATTACCTGTTGCCTCATGGGAAATGGCTATTGCTTTGTGCCCAGTTAAATGCTCTCCCAACTCAGGTTTTGGAAGGGCGCCACCAGGGTATTCCTTTTTTTGATAGGATTTGCCCTTTCGATAAACAGGTTGTTGAAACAGTGGGACACATTCTCTTTTATTGTTGGTTATATGATCTACCAAGACAGCAGTATTTGGGGGACACTCTGGCCAAGCTTCCTGGTAGGTCAGATTCTGTTTTACTCTATGTCCTCTTGAACAGTTTGGACCCGAAGGTTACTGAAAATGTGGCCTAGGTCCTCCTTCGGGTATTTAGTAATAGGACTCATTTTTTGGCATGTAAACCGCTTTTGGATCCCTCTTAGGTCTGTAAGGTTAGGATTGGTTGTCTTTGCATTACCCTCAAATTCCTTAACAAGGACTAACTAGGCATTGTAAATTTTCTGGCTGAATTAAAAAAGGCACATGGACAAGTTACGGAATCTCCTGTAAGATAGAAATTAACATAAAATTGTGTGCTGTAGGCAAGCAGCCTAATGCAATCCCATGGTGTTGCTACTGCGGAGAAAGAGTGTTGTGCTGCTGACAGCGACCTAAGAAAACAGAGACATAACCAGTTTCTATGCATAAAGTTGTTGGTGGCTGGATTTACTTATATTTGAGTCTTGAAGGTCACTGCAACTGACTTGGCAAAAGAGGGAGACTCTACCTTGTGGATCTGTGCTCATTAAGCAGCTCCTCTTTATTTCCTTTTTGATAGATAATGTAAAGATTTCCTTAACTAAGGGCGGATTCAGACGTGTGTTTAAATCACACAGCTGCCTTGGCGGCATCATGTGATTTAAAGAACCCCGCACTTCTGGGTTAGCGTGAATGCTGTGAGCGAGCACATTTCCATTTAGCCCGAATGTTTGGAGTGTGGTTTGAAAAGTTGCTCCGAGTAGCTTTTCAAACCACACTCCAAACATTCGGGCTAAGTGGAAATGTGCGCGCTCACCGCATTCACACTAACCCGGAAGTGCGGGGTTCTTTAAATCGCATGATGCCGCCGAGGCAGCTGTGCGATTTAAACACACGTCTGAATCCGCCCTAAGAGTCTTGGAATGGGGGCAGACTTTATTATCCAGTACATTGGTACAAATTTAGAATAGCTCCAAAACAGTGGAGTTGCTCTTTATTTGTACTGGTGTAACAGTGCAAAATGTGTCCCTAGGAGTGCAATTTCCATGTTTCTTTGACAGTGAAGCCTACTTATTTCAGACTGACTTTTGAAGCTTGTAAATCGGCCGTTTAGCACAAACAAAGCAGGAGGAAGTGTGTATATGTTGCTATTTCATCTGGGTCTTAGGGAAAGAGTCCATTGGCATGCAGGGAGCTTGCTCAGTAGCTCACCTAGAGGCTTAGGAGCTCTCTTATGCAGTATGTCTATAAACCCCCAAAGACACTATCACATAGCTATCAAAAAGACTCTTTTTCTTCTGGCTGTATTTTTGTCACTTGTCGTCTTTGAATCAAAGGCCTAGGGATTGAGAGCTGTCTGTATTGCTGTTGCTGAAATCGCCACTCGTATTTGGGTTTGATCAGATGCACTTTATTTTGCTCCCCTTAAATCAATTTGAGGAGTATGGGGGTTCATAGAAGGTAGTCTGCAGAATATATTGTATAAGGAAAGCTGAGGGGAGAGAGGCTGGATTTTGTAGTAGTTAGCAAGATAAAATGTGTATTAAAACAACATTGACAGATGTTGATACAGACACTTTCCATCTCATTTCCTATCCTAACAACCTTAGTGCTAAAGCTCCCTCCTTGCCCCTCTGATCCTTGACATGAAGACCATTCCAAATAACATTCCTAATTTTCCAAGGGCTCAGCATCTCACTCTGAATATTCCATGCAAACCAATCCTGACAAAGCCTCTTCTCTATATTAAAACCTCACAGTGTTTGACCACCTTGACTAGGATGCGTGTTGGGCTGCTTCCCAGGGTCATAACCAAGGTCACTCTGAGATTCTTGTAGCAGGAGCCACTGTCAATTTGATTGCCTTTCCTATGCATGTAGGTGTTCATATGCTGCTTGACTCAATGCTGTGTGAAGCAGACTGAACTAAGAGTATATCCCAGCAGTATGACAGGAACCTCCCCATGTTAAATCCCCTGGCTCATTTGTGCTTTTCTATGAAGATGTCCTAGTTCTCAGTAAGACACTGTCTCTAGATCTACTAGAAGATTTTTTTTCTTAAGTATCATAGTCAGCTCTGATTGCTAAAAGTACTGTAGTTAACACAGTCTATTGCTTTGGAGGCAACAGTGCTTTACATAAGTAGTGGATATACGACTGGTGATTAAAAATTTGGTGGGGCAGAGGGACTAGGAGTGGCAGATAGGAGGTAGGAGATACAAATAACTCCATCTTATGCACTGACCCCTTTTCTCCCTCACTCATGCACAAGTTCCTCATAGGGTAGAAACATAAGTGATGGTGCTGCTGTTGCTGTGGCAACCTGGCCTGGGCTGGTATGGGAAGCCATGGTGGACACGGTCCAGGTTGGGCCGCTCAACACATGTTCTTGCAGCTGGACTGCTTGGGAGGGTGGGGAGATACACAAATGTTTGGCCAATGGACCTCGCCCCTACGCTGCACCCAGTGCCATGCCTCCTACCATAAGGGGTAGCCATGGTGGCCCTGATCCGGGTAGGATCATGGCAGGCCACACCATACATGATAACCTATTGTGGCCCACTTTGCTCCAATCTGGTGGAGCCTAGCCCAGGCTATGACCTAAAGCTAATCCAGGGGTCAGAGCCAAGGCTAGCCTGTGGCATGACCCAGGGCAATCCTGGGCCAGCAACTGACAGTCTCTCAACAGATGTTCTGGTAGCTTGCTGGCCAGAATGTGGAAAAGCGGGCCACCATCACATCTATTTTTACCCATTGACTCCCACGCTCCTTCTCTTCATTCCTCTCTTTGAAAATGAATCATTATCTGCTTCCTCTGTCCTGGGAGGAGCTGCTGCTGCTACCTGAACTCCAACAGCCAGGTATGAATCCCAGCTAGCCCTAGGCTGATTAACGTAGCTGTTAACAGCTTTTAGTTGTCAGCTTGCTGACAGCTCCTGAGCACAGACTCCTGCACTTGGGTAGAGCTCAGAGAGGGATGATCCCATGTTTAGCCCTCCTCTAGGCTCTGTCTGCAGCACTGTGTTCAGGGGAGCTGTGAGCAAGCTTGCTTTCAGCTGTACTAAACTGCCTAGGGCTATTGGGATCCAGCCTGGCTATTGTAATTCAGACAGCAGCCCATCCCCTGGGACAGGGCTTTTTAGTGGACTAAGCTGCCAGTGGACAAGCTACTGCTAGGTTACATCATCTTTTTAGAGTCACAGGACAATTATGAAGTGATCTATCTCCAGGTTTTCCCATCTACCATCCACCAGTCACAGAGGTGGAGGTACACCCTGATTGTGAGGTTGTATTCCTGGCTAATTGCCACTGATGGTCCTACCTTCCATGAATTTATCTAATTTTTTTTAACCCAGCTATACTACTGGCCTTCACAACATCCCATGAGAATGAGTCTTGAGGAGCAATTTGGTCTGGTTCCTTTATTTGCTACAAAGGGAATCAGGGAAAACATTGGGGAGTGGGATGGAAAACCAAAGCAGGATACTGCTCCCTCCATGCCCTAGTAACTCAAGATTGATTGCTCTGTGTCTGATGGTCAGATCAGCATTAATTAAAAATAGCTGACCTTTTTCAAATTTTGTAACTTCAAGCTCTTTATTCCTTGTGCCTACTTGGCTATAAACTACAGGACACACCATGGTTGATCAGACCCAAACGTTTCAATTGGCAATTCAGTGGAACATTATTGTTCGTCTTTATTGCATTATCCTTTTTACTTTGGAATTAATTATAGTTTTGGCAGCCATACTGACTGCAGTATTTCATGGTGTCCAAGAGCACTCCATTTACTGTGTTGTGGCATGTTCTGGTACTTTCAAAACTCCAAGTGTCCTCTTAGTGATGTAACCCGAGTAGTCATCGTACATAACATTGTCTCTTTCATTGAAATTAGGTACTTAGGAGAAAAAGGGCTCAGCACCAGCACTGGATAGAGAAAAGTATAATACAGACAATTTTTATGCAGATGCCCCCCACAATAGATGTGCGGGAGGGTGTTTGATGTGGGGGCCCCTCTGTGTAAATGCCATGGCGGTGGGTGGGGGCAGGGCCGGCCTTACCCTAAGCAGGGCCCAAGGTGAGGAAGAAATGCAGGGCCCCATACCCCACACTCTGCCCCCCCCCTC
>QEPC01010958.1:3132088-3202897 GCA_003113815.1 Sphenodon punctatus
TTACGCACAATGTCCGAACACGTGCTTAGGGATTTTGACACCCAATCTTTGTTATGTCTAAAGATGCCCTATGTTGTGGGAGGGCTCCAGAGGTTCTGCCCTTTCCCTGAGAATGCTCTTTCCCAGTGCTCCCGGGTAGAATGGTAGAAACCATCAGTTTGATCATGTTTGCTGCTGATGCAAGCTACAAGGTGAGAGCATGAAGAGAAAGGGCAAGTTCTTCTCTCTCTGATTGACGAAGTTTCATGTTTGCCAGGCAGAATGTTTACTCAGAGTTTTCTAGATTTATAAACTGGAAAACTCAGAAATTAGTGCCAAAACCACTTGCTACAGGAGACCCAGATGTCAATACTCAAAATCAGAACCACATTTAAAAAGTACATTGTGAGGAACCTGGACACTGGTTCCAAATAAAAGTTTGCCTGTGTCTTGTCATGAACGCTCGGCACCTATAATGCAGGATTCTTCTTTTCCCACGTATTTTATGGACATTACCTACCTAATCTTCACAAATCCCGTGAATTACTGCAAGGAAGTCTTCATTTTGGAGATTGAAGAAACTGAATTAGACAGGTGAGATGATTTATTTGTCCATGTCTACACAGGATGACAAATAAGGCTGATGGCATGGGATTACATTTTGGGAGTTTGATTCCTGTTTGTGTAGTCAGCCTATTAAGAATACCAATTTCACAACAGTAGAGTGATCATGGGCCTGATACAAAAACTGCTGAGGTCAGTGGAAATCCCGCCAACACCCTCAGATCACTCATTGACTGTTACATGGGCCAGAATTTTGTGTTTTCATTGTTTATAATAATAATAATTAATAAATAATTAATTTTATTTTTATACCACTCCCACCCCTATTTGCTGAATGGTACTTGGAGCATTCCACAAGCTAGAAAATACAATAAAAC
The DNA here is from genome assembly GCA_003113815.1 of Sphenodon punctatus. Lineage (NCBI taxonomy): Eukaryota > Metazoa > Chordata > Lepidosauria > Sphenodontia > Sphenodontidae > Sphenodon > Sphenodon punctatus. The sequence goes on from QEPC01010958.1 coordinate 3,133,009, forward strand.
AATATAAAATCCATTTAAAACCATTTCAAAGATGAAGGGGAAAGAGGGAGGGCAAAATACATTAAGGGAAACCAGCAGTAGATCCTAGAAGCACCCAGAGAATAAATAAGTCTTCTAGTGCTTTTTAAAGGTGAGGAGGAACTGAGACGAACATCTGGAGGGAGCGAGTTCCACACTGACAGGCTCACCACAGCAAAGACCTGATTGCCTGCTGACTTAAAGCACGATGGTGGATCCCCAAACAGCAGGTGATGTTTGAGTGCAGATAACTTATCAGGGCAGAATTTCAGGAGCAGGTCTTGAATATAGCCACTGCCAATACTCTTCACGGCCCTGAAAACCAGCAGTGGAATCTTTTCAGTTTTATTATTTCGTTCTTGAGAGCCGTTGGCATGAAGCATCTCAGATGGCTACAAAGAATTCAGGCATGGAAATGCTTATATATTAGGGATGGGACACCAGACAGAATTCCGTTTCATTTTAATTCTGTTTTGGTTTGGGCGGGGTGGGATTTAAGGATTTAATTACGGATTCTTAAATATAGATCTGTATTTAAATCCATTAAAAACTTTAAAATAATTTAAAACAAAAGCTGTGCATGCGCAAAATGGCCATTGGGCCATTCTGCTCATGTATTCCCTCTTTCAAAATGGTGGTGACAGTGTCTGCAGAGCACCAGTCTGGAGTTAGAGATTTCCCCACACCCCTATCCCTTGGGGCCCTGGAGTACTACTTACTGGTATCGGAGGGCTTGATTCGGTTGATTGAAGCACCACTGCTGTTGTGGGGGCTCCGGAAAGCTCCCTGCTGTGACATTCTCCCGGCTTTGTATCGCACCTATGCAGAATGGCCTCAGCGGCCATTTTGCACACGCACACTATGGAGCGGGAAGGACACTGCAGCAAGGGAACTTGCTGGACCCCCACAGCAGCGGTGATGCATCAGTCAAGCTCTCCCAAGTACAGTAAGTACACTGCAGGGACCGGGGGGATGGGGGGAAATATGGATCCAAAATTCAGATCCATAACACAGAGGCTCTAAATTAAGGGTTGGTTTGGATTAACCCATAACAACCCGTTCCAGGCATTTATGGATTAATCCAAAACCAAAATTCCCATCTCTACTATATATGAGAGTTAATGTTGTTGTTTCTTTCACTGCCCTGGGTAAAAAGGTGAGTGGTTTGGTTTGGCCTAGCTGGTTTGATAGAAGTTATTTTCTGTTTGTTAGATATTCTAAACACCTCATAGACAATGGGAAAATTATTTATCAAGGGGAGGAAAGAAATAAGACAACACTGTCACAAAGTAGGACAGTGAGACGTAAATGAATGAAAAATGTGCATCGTTTGTGCCAAATGCCATGACTAACCTGCTCCATGATATAGTCCCTTATCTCTACAGTGCTAATGAATGACCATTTCTAATTTATAACTTTTTGCTGTTTAATAAAAAGAACCTAACAGCAAATGGAGAGCAGTTTATAATGTGACTGCCTAAGTGGATTGCTCTGTACTGCCTCCTTGGCATTCTCCCTGGTAGACAGTCAGCTCCCTTATGCATCACAAAAAAGGAATGTATTTCTCAGAACTGAGGTGAGATTTTGCTGGTGCAAGAAATCCTAGCTCATGTATAATGTCTTTCCAGCGGTAGTGGTGGTGCTACTAGCAGGGCTCTTCCATAAGAAAGCAGGTTCTAGTCCCATCCCTAATTTCTTCCTGAAAATTAAATGGAAACTGCCAGAAGCTTTATTTATAGTTTTAATTTTCTGTAAAGTGTCTCTCTACTGACCAATATAGCTGTTTTTCTATTTGACAACTATTGATCCCCTCTTTGACATCACCTGCATTTCTTACAGAGCACAAGAACAACACCTATGAGTTATTCTATCTTAGTGTACCACCATCATCATTGTTATTTTTCTAAGGGGTTCCGCAATGCTCTTGGGGAGATACCCGTTGACCTCTATGGACGCTCCATCAATGACCTTTTGGAATAGCAGGCTGGCTGAGGCTATTGATTGGGTGGCTCCTAGGCATAAACTTCCAGTGCATTGGCTCCACGGGTCTCCATGGTTCACGGAGGGCCTGGGGTGTCTGAAGCATGAAGGGAGATGGTTAGAGCGATGGCAGCATTGTACTCATGCCCAAGACAATCGGTTGTGCCATAGGGCATTTTTAAAGTCCTATGTCATGGCAGTAAGGGGAGCAAAGAAGCGGTTCTTTGCTGCACTCATTGCATCTGCTCAGTCACTTCCAGAGGAGCCGTTCTGGGAGATGAGAGGTCTGGTCGGTCCAGCCTGTCTCCTCCTGGAATTGGACTCGCCCAAGGCCTGTTATGACATGTTTTTGAAGTATTTTGTGGACAAAATCACTCGTATTGAGACAACTTTGACGCCACCATTTCAGAGGCAGTGGCAGAGTCAGAGGTTAGGAATGCCCTGTCTGGTCAGGTTTAGTGGGAGGAATTTCTATTGGCGATGCCTGCTAGTGCAGCTGATGTGCTGTGGTCTGTTAGAGCCACGACTTATGAACTAGATTCATGCCCATTCTGGTTAGTAAGAGCTAATAGCTACCAGGGAGACATTGAGTTATCAACACTTCCCTGCGAGAGGGAAGGGTGCCAGGTTGCCTTAAGGAGGCTATGGTTCAGCCCCTCCTCAATAAATCAACACTTGACGCAGATGCCCCGGCTAGTTACTGGCCTGTCTCTAATCTTTCCTTTTTAGGGAAGGTTATTGATCAGGCAGTGCCTCATCGGCTCCAGGCACATTTGGATGGCATCAGCTTTCTTGTTCCCACACAGTCTGGCTTTCACCTGGGGTATGGCACAGAGACAGCGCTTGTGGCCTTGATCGACGACCTCCTCGTGGAACTGGACAAGTGTCGCATGGCCCTGCTGGTCCTATTAGATCTATCAGTGGCTTTTGATACAGTTAATCATGAGTTGCTGGTGTCATGCCTGCGGGACCTGGCGGGAGTGAATGGAACTGTTCTCCTATGGTTCTGTTCCTACCTCGCAGATAGATCTCAGCGGGTGGTGCTAGGGGACTGTATATCGTCCCCTGGCGGCCTCCCGTGTGGAGTCCGCAGGGTTCTATTTTGTCCCCCCTCTTGTTTAACATGTATATGAAACTGCTCGGGGATGTCATTGACAGCTGGGGTGTTCATTGTCACCAATACACTGATGACACTCAGCTGTAGTTGTCATTCTCATCTGACCCTGCTATCTCATTGCTATCTCGGTGCTTGACCTCTGCGGGGGATTGAATGAGGTCGAGCCAACTGAAGCTCAATCTCGATAAGACAGAGGTAATGTTAGTAGGTGGAACTTGTGATCTGGGTGAGGAGGTCTCCCCTCTTATTGGGGATGTTTGTCCTCCTTTGGTTCCATCTGTGCGGAGCCTGGGGATGTTCCTGGATTCACAGCTGTGCCTGGATTTCTAGGTGTTGGCTATGGCCTGGTGTGCCCTCCACCAGCTACATCTGGTAAAGAGGCTCCGCCCATATATCTTGGATTCCGATCTTGCCACTATCATTCATGCATTCGTCACCTTGAGGCTGGACTACTGTAATGCGCTTTATGTGGGACTGCCCGTGGTGACCGTTCAGAAGCTTCAGCTAGTGCAGAATGCTGCAGTCTGCCTCCTTACTGGGATGGGCTGCAAAGAGCACATAACACCTGTGCTCCGAACACTGTGCTGGCTAGGGATGAGCGAACAGAACCGAGTTCAGAAATTCGGTTCAGTTCAGTTCGAAAATTCGGTTCGGTTCAGAAGTTCGGTTTGGTCGACCGAACTATTCGAGTTCGGTCCGAACTTCTGAAAAAAGTTCGGAAATTCAAACCCCATTGAACTAAATGGAATATTATCTTTTAGGGATGGGCAAACGGAGCCGAGTTTGGAAATTTGGTTCGGTTCAAAAATCTAGTTCGGTTTGGAAGTTCGGTTCGGTCGACCGAACTGGTCGAGTTCGGTATGAACTCTGAATTTCCGAATTGCGTTCGTCCATCCCTAGCGCTGGCTGCCTATTATCTTCTGGGCCCAATTCAAGGTGCTGGTTTTAACCTTTAAAGCCCTTCACAGCCTAGGCCTTGCTTATCTGAGTGATCGCCTCACCCCCTGGGATGCCCCTACGGTCATCTGGGGGCGTCCTCCTGGAACTCCTGTGCTATAGGCAACTTTGGACAGACAGGAGGGTGTTCTCGGCGGCTGCACCATTGCTTTGGAATTCCCTCCCAGTGGAGTTTTGCCTTAGCATGAATCTTCTTGCCTTCCGACAGAACTGTAAAACCTGGCTTTTTCACCAGGCGTTTGGTGGGGGTGGGAGGGGAGGGCCTAGATTTATTATATGTTGCATTTATATCTATATTTATAATGTATGTGTTTTATTTGGGGAATTGTAAGCTGCCCCAAGTCGCTCTTGCAAGGAGGGTGGGGTAAAAATAGAACAAATAAATAAATAAATAAAGCTTTAGCCTAACCATAGAAACAAAGGGTATTACTGTTTATAAGATGCCTGCCATTACTATATGATATCCCAGCAAAAGATGTAGATACTACATGAAAAGGGGATACAGATCTCCACTAAGCTTAAAGTAGCTCCCTAAACGTGGGTAGGGCATGAAATTTCCGATCAAACTCTGGACACCCCCCCCAAAAAAAAATAATTCACCAGACTTTCCTGATATTAAACCATTGCCCTACTACATCTCTGAACTAGTGGCCAGCCTCAGTTTTCTGGGCGCCAATGGCTCTCAGGTGCCTGCAAATTTTGCACCCTGAAGTGTGCCTCTGTTTGCATGATGTAAATGGTATCTTTACGGTGCCAGAGTCTTTCTAAAAATGTGGGTAGGAAACGTCTGGGGGTGAAAGGAGAAGGTGCAACACCCAAGGAGCTAGGGGCCCTCCATACTCCTTTTTTACATCCAGGGCCATTGAACTTAGCTGGATTTCCTACTTTCCCCATGTGTCTCCCTCGGTTCCCCCTTTCCTGTCTCCACTCCCGGTCTTTAGATTGTAAGCTCTCAGGCAGGGACCATGTCTAACTTATTCTTTGTAAAGCACCAAGTACATCACTGGTGCTATATAAATGCTTATAATAATAATAATAATAATAATTAATAATAATAATTAATGTGGTTCTGGGCCACTAACACCAGTTGCTGTTCCTCCTACTGCCACTGCTGGGTATGTGGACACTGTTTGTAGATAGATCAAGGACAGATGGCAATGTTGCCTTTACAGAGGTCCTGGATGTTGCCCCCCCACTTCTGGGTGTATATCCCCACCACCTTCTGGGTGTATATTTCTCTTGTCAATAAGTGACGGGACATGGTCCCACACTTTTGAAAGTGTGTGTGTGGGGGGGGAGGGGGGAAGGATTTCCCCTGTTGACCTCCTATCTCTGGTGCCACCATGGGTTCAAGCTTACGAGGCTCACAGACATGGTGACACCCATGTTCTCTCGTACTGGATTCTTTCAGCAAGAATTTGGTGTTCCTACTGTTACAGCTCTGGAACGGCATGTGGATGGGAGAGGAGAAATATCAATAGCTTTCTTTATGTACAACACAAACGTATTTATAAGAAAAATCCTATAAATTAGGGAAACTACACATTTTCTTCAGAATAACTGACACAATTAAAATACCACAACAATTTAGTCCTCAGTTCATCTTTAAGTGGAGTTTAGTTCATGAAGAAGCATGCTGCTTTCCTGTCGTCTTACAAGGGGTTTGGGAAGTTACTTAAATAGTCTGCCCCAAAATATTCAAACTTGGGTTCTAAGCTCCCAGATCTATTTTCAGGCACCTAAGTAAATGATACGCTTTTCAGAGGAGATCAGTCCTCACCATTCTTAGAAGTTTTACAGAGCTGTCAAACTAGAGGAAGATTATCAATTTTTTTCTCGTGATAATCTTGCAAAAACCAAAAACTGTTATATAGATCTCAGGACAACTCCGGAAATGGTTCAAGATCTTGGTTGAGATTTTTTCTTGATCTACCATGGTTTACCGTATACCATATATCGAGTGAACATGTACTAGTTACTGTGTGCCATGTTTGAGTTATACGCATGCGCACTATGGACACCACAGTTATTCTGTGCACATGCAGCCCTCTTCCAAGATGGTGCCAGCAGTGTTTCTGCCATTTTGGAAAAGGGCAACCATTTTTCACATGCACATTACCGGGATGAACATGGTACAAGGTAAATGGTACATGGTTAATCAGTATATGGTACACGGTAAATGGCAAATTAAGAAAAAATATCAACCAAGAAAGTGTAGAGAACCAGGGGTTTTCTCGAGTATTGATTCTCGCTAAACATGAATTTAGCGTGATTCTCGGTGAGAATCAAGAAAAAATCAAGACCGAGTTTGGTCCTAGTTCATATAAAATAATGAATGGTCATTCAAAGACAGCTATTTACTTTTAGTTCTAATACAAGAACAAAGTAGCTCCCAATAAAATGGGAAGGCAATGGAGTTAAAATTGTTAAGCACCATGGCTAATTTCTGGCACTCCCTGCCACAAGGTATTTAAAGGAAAGAGCTTAGTGGGATTGAAAAAGCTTAGACATTTTAGCACTATCTACACTTTAGCAAGCTAGGGTAAAAATAATCCCTCGTGCTTCAAGACAGAAACTCCACTTACTATCTTGGGTTGGGAGCTAACTTTGCACCATGAGCCTGTTGCTACATTTTTTTCCAGAATTTTTTACAGCTTCCTCTGAATCATCCAGGATTAGCTCTTGCAGGTGACAGGATACCATGCTGAACAGTCCATTGACCTGATCCAATACTGTAATCCTATTTAGTTTCCATAATTGGTCATAAAATTCTACAGGAAAACAAACAAAAAGAAGGATAATTATTAAGGCACACTTAATTATTAATAATTAATTATCCCAAGAAGGATAATTATTAAGGCCATTAACAAAGACCCCAAATGTTGCCAAACCAGAAACGAGGTACCATGCAGCAAAACTGAAAATGTTATACTAAATTGTTATAAAAAGGATCATATAACAATCCCAAATTATTAAATGCAACAAATACATACATTATATATATATTCGTATTTGTTGCATTTAGATATAGATATAGATGCAACAAATACAAATATATATGTATATATATATATTCGTATATGTTACATCTCTCTCACTGTCTGTCTGTCTGTGTCTGTCTCTGTCTGTCTGTCTGTCTACCTACCTAGTGTTTAGAAGAAACCACAAAGGAATGCTCCTGAGCAGCAAACAGATCAGACCAAAAACGTTTCTTAGTGTCCATTAATATCCTTGAATCTTCGTATGGCCCTTTTTGCATGGATGGCCCCCACCCTACCTTGCCCACGTGTGGGGGGGGCGGGGCGTCCATGCGATCACCGCGGCGGATGGGGGGGATGCATGCGTGCTCCCACACTCCACCCGCCTCTACTCATCACCCCGCATGGAGCAACAGGCGCCAATGACGGATGCTCCGTGCGTGGAGATGGGTGGAGGTGGGCGGGCATCCGTGCGACAGGCCACTCATGCACCGCACACCCACTGCGGACTCCACCCATCCTCCATCCATTCACTGCTGGCTCGTTTGAAAAGGGTCTATATCAGGCTGCTAACATGTTTTGACCTCCAAGGTTTTCTTCAGAGGTGAATCAAAGCAAACTTAAAATCGTAAAACAAAATCATAAAGCAAAACTCCCATCCAAACATAACTTACATACCACAATTACAAAATGATGGTACAAAATTAATAAGACTCTCTCATAGTAATACCTAATTACACCTCCCTCTCTCTGAATCATCCAGGATTCGTTCTTGCAGCCGATAGGCTACCATGCTAAACCGTTAATTGGTCTGATCCAATACTGTACCCATATTTAGTTTTTTTAATTATGTTAATTGGTCATAAAATTGTACAGTCTTTTCATTAGCAGGGCATGTGACTGAGGATAAAGCCATGGGAATAATAAACTGGAGGGAGACGGAGTTTGATCTGGCTTCACCTTTTGGGGATGGCTCTCTGTATGGTTATGCCACTTGCATAGCAAGAAGTCCCTGGGTAGCCTTTGTATTCAGCGAATGTTAGCCAGAGGGAATTTTCAAAACTAATTATGCTGCTTTTTCTTCCCTTTGGTCAGTGCTGGGACCCCTTGCTGATTTTAATCTGCTGTAGTGTCCCCCTCCTCCCCCCTTTCTCTCCAGGCTTGCTCTCATTCTCACAGCAGTGAAGTGTAGCTGCTCCTAAGAGAAGGGGAGAAGGTTACTAGATCATGGTGCTCATAAATATGAGATGAGACCAGCAGGATAGGAACTGAAGTCTAGACTTAGTAACACAAGACCCCGTGTATATGTATGTGCAGAAATGCAACCCACACCTCTTCCAAAACAATCAATCTTTCTGTGCTGACAGAATTCAATATTTTTTCTTCTCTTTACTACAGTACTTCTGTTTCTATAGAAACGGAAGATTTTGCAGACAGATAAACTATCCTAGAGGGAAGTGGAAAGAGACCGAAGCAGGCATTGACTGCAGCATACAAATAGTTTGCAGCCGGTGCTTTAATAGCCCCGGACTAGGCTTTAGGCCCCACTAGTACACTACACACTACCTCATGGGACAAACCCCTGAGCTGTTTTAACCACACACCACCTGATCATTTATTTTCATTGCCTGACTAACATGTTCCTGTGCCCATGGACTCTCTTACTAATTAAATGTAAACTAAGTTATCGAAATTCCTGCTTCAGGGCAGAAGCTTAACACCTGGAGAGAGGCAGAAAGGAATAACCTTTTTTTGTTTTCACTAGAGTGGGTGAGAAGTTTTTCATGAAACTTTTCTTGACCAAAAAAAAAAAAAAAAGTCACAAGATTTTCAGAAGAATCCTCTTTTATTCTGATGAAATATTTCATCAGAAAAACAACAAAAGACTTCACTATTCATTTTTTTTAATGCAAAGCTGCAGGATATTAAACATATTATTTTAAAATTCCTTTCAGAATTTAAAGGAATTTTTCATGAGGAGGTATCCTGTTTCCTTGCCCTCCCTGCATTTTGCATAAGCCCACCGCCTGCGAGTCCCTACTGAGGAGGGTGTGGTTGCTTTGTTGGTCCCGACTGACACAAGTGGAAACAAAGTGCTTTGAATGATATTTTTTATTGGACCAACTATTGTTGGTGGAAATGTGCAAGCCTTTGGGCTTCACAGGGTCCTTCCTCAGGCAAGTAGGAGTCAGAACTGAAGATTTGAGTAAAGTACAGTGGCGATATATCATATAACAGAAGAGATGGTGGGGGGGGGGGACAGAAGGGATAGGGAAGGGGTGTGATATCAGGGAAACACAAGTGATAGGTAAAACAAAGTGGGTAATAAATGAACCATAGTAATGGAAGGTGAGAATGGGGAGATAAGCAATATGAAGGGGAAGAGTGCAAAGGGAGGATGGGGTACATTAGAAGAACTATTTGCCTGAGGAAGGACTCCGTGAGGTCAAAAAGCTTGCCCATTTCCACCAACAATAGCTGATCCAATAAAAGATATAATTTGAATTACTTTGTCTCCACCTACTTAGAAGGGACAGTCCCTCTGGGTGCTGAATTCCACTTTCCCTCTTACAGGAGAGAGAGACAGACAAAAAAAACTGGTATTGAAGCCCCAGGTACCTCTTTCCTGGTTGCCTCCCAGGAAAAGCATTGTTCTGTTGAGGACAATGGGGAGATGATGGGATGGCAAGAAACTAAGTGGAATGATCCGCAGGAGAGCTGCTCCTTTTTATGCATCTGTAATGTTGGGAGGTGTGTGTGTACACGCATGTAAGTGTATGAGGGGTGGAGCTTATTTGTGGAGGGGCAGAGCTTATTAGCAAAGGAGTCAGGGCTTGTCCCTCTTTAGCTGCTTAAAACTTTGGCAGGTATGCATAAGCAATGCTGCACATTACTGAGGGCTGAAATATTGTGTATCTACTGTAGCTATGATACAGACTCAGTGACCCATTGGTTTGGTTAATTTCAGCAGAGAGGTGGCAGGGGTTTGAAATAGTGAGAAATCCCTGTTTCTTTCATCCTGCTTTTGAATTTATTTTTTAAAATCAACAGCAAAGGGTTAAAATGAGATCATGCTCTGCATCCGTCCCTGGACAAAATTCCACCACTGGTTACTGCATAACAATTGAAATCTGAGCTCCATTCCATTTAGATGAATGGACTCTTAACAAGTTGAAGTTATTGTCTGTCTGAGGGGATAGGAAGCAGATAAAAGCTTCTACTTCTGATTCTCATTCCATTGACAGCCAATGGTTTGCTTTGCCATCCCTGGTGGTGGTAAAGGGTGGGTGGGGAATCTTTCCACGTGAAAAAGACTTTGTCAGCATTCAGACTACATAGAATAACTATCCCAGCAGTTCGGGACTGACAGCACTGAGAGATACAGCCAGATTGGGTTTTTTTCTGATTCTTTGCTCTTTTTGGCATGTCCCCCGGTGGTCTCCGCGCTTCTTTCCAGCATCTCATCAACTTCTGACAGTTCCTTTCGACAGGAGAGTGTAAGAAAGAGAGTGGTCTCTTAGAATATAAAATCTACACTTTTTACATTTAGCCTTCAGATAGCATCCTGCAAAGAGCTTTCAACCTGGCTCTGGATGGAGATATAGAGGATGATGTGAAAAATATTTTTTTAAAAAAAATAGTTGTAGCTTTAAGACAGTGTAAAAGTTATGAGTTAAAGTTCTGCTTCTATTTTATTTACAAAAGCTTATATGTTCTGAAAGGGTCAAATCTTGAAAAGATCCTATCCATGTGGTTTGGGGTGCATACACTATGCGAACATAATAGTACCATGCTCACAAGATGCCTAGAATTGAATTGGGACTAAGTACCACGTAAAACTGGGATAGCGTGCTGTCATGATAAAGCAAGTGACTCTGAAACAAAACAGTAACTTCTTAATAGATCTGAAATTAATATTTGAATGGAAGCCCAAATTTAATGAATTTTGTTAATCCACAGCTTCAAATTTAGTTTATCACTGTGGTGAAAGATATTAAGTTTGCAAGAAGGTATGATATGTGCAGTTTGGCGGTTTGTAATTTTGTCAGTTACAATTCATTTAGAGGGCTACTAAGAGAGATGAAACAAAACCCAAGTATGTGTAACTTATAAAATTCTAAGCTAAATGATACAGCAAAGGTTCCATTCAGCATTGGTGGGAAAGTGTCTGTTTTAACATCAATTGTAACTTGCTTAGTTTGCTTCTTTAAGTACAACTTTGTTTAAGAAACTAACTGAACTGAACTGTTGAAGTAGCTGAAATGGAACTAGTCTAACAACTCAAACTCAAAGTTTGGTTTTGTTAAAATAAGGGAATTCAATGAAGTTGAAGATCTTCTAAATTCTAAAAGGATGCAAATTCAAGTAGCATAATAGTAGAACCTCCCTTACCTGGGTACCTCTGGAATCATGCTTTTTGTGAAGATGAGAGAGGTATGTGGATAAGGAGGGAGGAGAAGGGACTCTGTTGTGATAGTAACACCATGTGTCTGAGTGTGGTGGGATCAGAACAAAGAAGGGTCCAGACAAGGAACTTTCTACTATTTGTGCATTTGTAAGGCCTATTCATTTCAGTTATTCATTTCAGTTATACTTCTTAATCAACTATCTTATCTACTCACTTTAGCAATAACAATGAGCACACATTTATTTCTCTTTGCTCGGCAGAACATGCAACTCTAGTGTGAGAGAATGAGCTGGATTCCAATTTGGTCAACAGATAATTCAGATAATTTTTAATGATTTTCAGCTGCTGCAGGCTCAGTTACTCCTTCACATTCTCCTTGAAAGAAGTGCAGTTATGCAGCAATTTCTGTGGGAAGAATGTGATGCCAGATTGGTTGTGTCAGCACCTGTCTCACTCCAGTACTGAGAGACATGAAAGACTGATTCACAACAGGGCTATGGCCAGCGCTTTAGAAAGAGAAGGCGTAGCATTCCATTGGGCTTTGCTGCTGCAGTTGGCTTGTGGAAGAGGGTAGCTTTTATTTCTAGGTGGTACATACTGCCTTGTTCCGCATTCTGGAATGAAGAGAACCAACCTTGTTTCTGGCACAACTTTCAGGGTGTGTTACTGTAGTTCTAGAGTGGCAGCAGGGAGGAGAGAGAGAGTGATTGATCCCTTAGAGTGAAACTAGAGTGTAGCTAGCTGTAATAGGGACAGCTTGGGACAGCTTCACCCCTTGGGCAGCTTCACCAGCTTCACCTGATGCAGCTGTGTCACCCATTACTGCTCTTCCCTATCCGCCCAGAGTTTGAAGGGGAAGAGGGGAGGGCTTACCTGTGGGAGAAGGGGCACCGTGGGACGCAAGAGGGTGTGGCCTGGCAGAGCACTGTGTGGATGGGCAATTGGCTCACCCATCCCTCATCTACTTGCAGAGAACTCCTGTGAACCTGGCAAGCCCCACCTGCCTGCTCCAGCATGCTTGCCATCTATTCCCAGAGACGGAGACCCCTGCCCCAGTGGCTCCCTGGTCCGGTATCTCCCAGGCTCTTCCCCCTGCTTTAGTATTCCCTGTTCCCCAGGTGGATTGGGGTGAGGGGGTGGGTATATGCCCCTGTACTGAAAAGTACCTGAGCAGAAAGCACAGGGTAAAGTTGAAGCAATGCCATGAAAACAAGATACTGGAAGTTCATTTGAATATGTCTGCTGAATAGGAGGGGGGATAACCAGGCAATGCTTTGTCCATTTAAGATGCTTCTCCCATTAATGTCTTAGACCATCTTTAGATGCTGAAAGCTCAAGGATAGAGTGTTGTCAGTTTCCCTCTAAATCTGTATCCCATCCTCCAAAATAAATAAAACAAACAAACAACTCCCACCTCCTAAAAAACCACAAAAAACAACCACCACATGGATCCAAAACAAAAAAACCCTTGGATATGACCAAAGTGGGGATTCTAATTCCCAGTTTCACCTTGACTCCATTTGTATCCTTGAGCAATTCTCTCCACACCTGTATATTACAATCACTATAACAAACCCTGCTTATAATAAACCCTAGTTTATAACAATCCCAACTTCAAAGATCATTTCTATCAACTGGAAGTTGCCAAATCCTCTTATAACAAGTCCCTTGATAGCATGATCCCCTCCCCCCCCCCCTCTGGTCCCAGAGGTTCACTATGCTAAAATGATGCTGCAATTGTATTTTTGCAGTAGCATACAGAACTAGGGGTGTGTAATTCATTTTTGTTTTTATAAAAATGAAAATGAAAATTCCATTTTCATTTTTGTTGTTGCAATAACAAAAACAATTCTGAAACTTCAGAATAAAAACAAAAATTTCAGAATTAAAAATAAAATAAAAATTTTGGACATGCATATCAGACTGTAACTTTTTTTCTGTCTGATTGGTATGAAATTAATTTCATAAGGTTTGCATAATGGTTTCCTATTTTATAAGCAATGGAAATTTTATGGCTTGTGCACAGATTTCCAGCTAATGTCGAATTTGGATGAAAATAGCATAGTGTGTACTCCTCATCCACAGGATCATCCCTGACATATTTTGGATTAATGACCCTGATTTTATGAGCAATTGAACATTTGTGATTTAAACATGTGAAAATAGTATAAATACTAGTCCTGAAAATTTTGGGACAAAAACAAAAATGTCAGGATATAACTGGGACTTCATGTAGCAAGGTAGAGGGGAGGGGGAAGCAGCCAGCAATCAAGAGACATGATTGACACTTCCAGGCTGGCCAACTGGCATCACAAACACATACTTCAAGACTGTGATAGAGGACATAAGAGAATCCCTTATTGGCTCTTTCCTAAGTAAATGCTTCCAATTTCCCAGTAACAAGCAGGGGGGTTGGAGTGGACACAGCACCAAATGAGCATGCATGATTGACATTTCTGCTGACCAGCTGGCATCACAAACCCATCTTGTACCACTGTAGCAAACATAATAGAATCCCTAGTGTAGGCTCATTCTCTGAAGATGCTGCCCAGGCTTCCAACTTGCCAGTACCCAATCACTACAATCAGGGAGGCTTGGGGGTGGGCACTGGGGAGCAAATATAAGATTCTGCCAAGCTGCACAACACAACCCCCACCATGACTAGATGTTGTGTGGCTTGTAAACTGGCTTAGTGCTCTTTGTGTGTGACAGGGTGCCAATGACTGAAGCCTATACCAGTGCCAGTCTCTGGCTCCTTGCTCTGCCCATCTCCTCCCGTTGTCTTCACCCTCTCTACAAATGCTCCAAAAGCAGATCTCTGCATCTAGTAAAACCTTTATAATTTAAACAGAAGCAACACCTTCAAGTGATTTGAGAAAATTTGCAATTTCTATTAAAATCATGAAACGTGTATTGCTTAAAGAATTGGGACCCTTTAACCAATCTTCCTGAAATCTGGCAAGGATGGTACCTTTGTGTCGGGGGCCAGGCCTAAACCTGTGACCCTGACCTTGGTAAGTAGGGAAGTTTCCCCAGCACCATATGGTGGCTGCGCTTGATATAACATTCCCCCTGTATGCTTGGTGCCTTGCCTTGCTTGACTCCTCCCCCATGGATTCCTCATTGGCTCCCAGCAGGATAAAAGGCCTGATGGGAGCAGTTGCAAGCTGTGGGACATCAGCTCGTGACTGTGATCCTGTCTGCCTACTATCCGTCTTCTAGCCTTTTGGTCTACAGCTCTTTGGCCTATTTCTTGTCTAGCCCCATCTGGCTCTGTTCCCCCTTTCCCCTTCTGGTAGCTCTGATTGTCTTGCCCTCTTGATTCCTGTCCACCAGTTTCTCATTAGCAGTTTCTTACCTTGTTCCTACACCTGCTATGGGGTGGCCTTGCGATGGTCTTGCTCTGGTGTAGGGATTTGCCCCTGTCTTTCTAAGGTCTATGTTCCCTGCTCTGCTAATCTGTCCCTGACTTTTGCCTCGCCCATGTCTATAGTTGCACGGCTCTAAGCTTACACTTCTGGGTAGTGTCTGTGCTCCCCCAGCTCTGGTTCCCTTAATCCCTTGTCTCTTGTTCCCTGTTGCGCCCTTAGTTCTCTGTTGCTCCCCTAGTTTCTTGTTGCTCCCCCAGCTCTGGTTCCCTTAATCCCTTCTCTCTTGTTTCCTGTTGCCCCCTTAGTTCCTTGTTGCTCCCCTAGTTCCCTGTTGCTCCCCCAGCTCTGGTTCCCTTAATCCCTTGTCTCTTGTTCCTTGTTGGTCTCCTAGTTCCTTGTTGCTCCCCCAGCTCTGGTTCCCTTAATCCCTTGTCTCTGGTTCCTTGTTGCTCCCTTAGTTCCTCGTTGCTCTCCTAGTTCCCTGTTGCTCCCTCAGCTTGGGTTCCCTAGCCCCTTGTCTCCAGTTCTCCGTTGCTCCCCCAGTTCCCTGTCTCTGGTTCCCCAGCCGCTTGTTCATTGACCTCGATGATGAGCCATCAGCGTTCGTAGGCCAGTTTGTCTGGCGCTCATGCTGAGTATTCAGTCTCCCGGAGATTGGAGAATGGCTGAGAGGTTTCCTTGTTTGCTCTGTGGGACATTCCCTATTCCCGTCAACCCATTCCCCTCCTAACTGCCCCTTTTTTCTCCCCTTTCCTTGGCTCCATGCCCCGGAGCCTGATAGTAAGCTCCGCCCGGTCTGTATCATAGCTCCCCTTTGTTCCTCTGGCCACACGATTCCCTCCCATTGTAGCCCCTCCTGGTTGTCCTTACTGGCCATCGCCCCCTTGTACCCCGTCCCCTGACACTTTGGTGAGGGTAACAACGTGTCAACCTTTCATGCAACTTGGATGAAAAATGAAGAAATTAAAGCCAGAAATGCATTTCCCATTGAAACTAATGGAAAACGAAATTTAAACTTAATTACAAAAACAAAAATTGTTAATAATGAAAACCAGAAAAACAAAAAAAATTATAACAAAAAGGAAAATGAAAAGGATGCCTGGTGCACACCCTTACCAGAAATCAATGTTTCTTGTGTGAGGTGCTGTACAAACACATAACGAGCTCTTTCAGCCCCATGATTGCCTACCTCATGGGGATTTTATGCCTCAAGCAGAACGAGATTCTTGGTGGGAAAGCTGAGTTGATTGTTGTTATGGGTGTATACCTACCACACACAATTACCTGAAATACACCAGAATCCACATAGGTCAAACTTTGTTGACTAGAATTTCTTTTTTAAGAAAAAATGAATCCTTTTTTGCTCACTCTAACTCAATTTAATATGCTCAAACTTTGCATGGGGTAACTCGATTTTCTCTTCTTCAATTTCCTGATAATTTGCAGCTGCTGCCATGAAAGTCGGTCTGTTTAGTGGCAACTAACACATTTGTTTTTTGACCTGCATACCACAGCTTAATGGGTCACATCCAGCCTTCACTCCTAGTTGAAAAGTCTGCTGGCTCTGGGGTTAACAAGATTCCATCCCCTCAGATCCAGTGCACTTTCCATTTAGAACTGAAGGCTGGATTTAAACCATTAAGATGTGGTATGCAGGGTGAAATGCAAATGTGTTAACTACCACTTAACAGATACTTAAAGACTTGGCAGGGTTTGTAGAGAGGGCAGGGAAGGAGGTATTCTGCTTTTCAGCTGAATAGCAGAGAAAAATGCTCTCCCCCCCCCCCCCCCCGCAAGATGTCAGTTCCTCCATTTGTCAAATTTAGTTTCTCTCAATAGAATGCAAATAATCACACTAATTTTTGTTATAGTTTTAATAAATATTAGCAGCATTTTTGCTTGTTTTTAACACTGGACAGAATACACTAGCATTTGTTTAAGGCCCCCTGCTTAAGAAGCCATCTTTGGATGCTGACTTCCCAGCCAGCTATCAGCCTGACTCGAAACTTTCCTTTTTAGGGAAGGTTATTGATAGGGATGGGCGAACAGAATGCCGTTCGGATGTTCAGTCGTTCTGTTCGAAACCCGAGTTCAGGTTTGGCTGTTCGGTTCAGCGGAGTTCGGTTCGTTCCAAAAAGTGCTATCGGTACCGAAACTGAAATTTTTTCAGTATTGGTATTTTTGGCCCTGAAACCACCCCTGGTGTCCACCCCTGGTGCCAGGAAGTCTGCGCCTCAGCTGCCTCCCTCTTCCAATCACGTTTTTCCTGCCCAAAGTCACATTTTCCCCGAACTCATCCAAACTTTTCCAAACTGTTCGGAAGTTTGAGGGTTTGGTTCGGAAGTTCAGTTCGGTTGTCCGAACAGGCCGAGTTTGGACCGAACTCCGAACTTCTGAACCATGTTTGCACATCCCTAATTATTGAACGGGTGGTTGCCTGGAAGCTCTAGGCTCATCTCAATATCATTGGATTCCTGGACACATTTCAGTCACACTTTCACCCTGGGTATGACATGGAGACTGTGCTTGTGGCTTTGGTTGATGACCTGTGTCTGTAGACTGACAAGGGGAATTCTGCCCTGTTGATCCTGTTAGATCTTTCAGCATCCATTGATACTGTTGATCATCAGCTGTTGTTGACATGACTGTGGGACTTGGCAGGGGTGCACAGGACCACTCTTGAGTGGTTCCACTGTTTGCTGTTGGGAGGTCCCAGAGAGTGATTGTTCATCATCTTCTCAGGACCTCCCCTCTGGGGTCCTGCAGGGTTCCATACTGTGTCCCTTCTTGTTCAATGTGTATATGAAGCTACTGCGCGAGGTCATTTGGAGGTTTGGGGTGATGTGCTATCAGTACGCTGATGACACCCAGCTCTACCTCTCTTTTTCATCCGACCCAGACCCAGCAGTCTTGGTACTTACCTGTTACCTGACTGCCGTTGGGGACTGGATGAGGATGAGCTGATTGAAGCTGAATCCAGACAAGACTGAGGTGGTGATGGTTGGCTGGTCTTGTGGCCTGGAGGGGATTGGGACTCCTCTTATTGATGGGGTCCAGCGCCCTCTGGTTGTTTGGGTTCACAGCCTTGGAGTGCTTCTGGAACCCCTGCTGCACCTGGATTGTCCAGTTGCGGTGATGGCTAAGAGCACGTTTCACCAACTCCATCTGGTGAGGAGACTGCAGCCTTTTCTTTCTGATTCGGATCTGGCCACTGTCATCCGTGCCTTCATCAGCTTGAGGCTAGATTACTGCAATGTGCTCTATGCGAGGCTGCCCTTGATGACGGTTCAGAAGCTGCAGCTTTTTCAGAAAGTGGCAGTTTGCCTCCTGTTGGGAATGGGTTGCTGTGAGCTCATTACACCAGTGCTTCATAGTCTGCGCTGGCTCCCTATAGCTTTCTGGGTACAATTCAAGGTGCTGGTTTTGACCTTTAAAGTCCTAAATGGTATGGGCCCAACATATCTGAGAGACTGCCTGCCCTTGCATGCCCCACGGTGGCCCCTGTGATCTGCCGGGAGTGCCTCCTTGTGGGTACTATTGGTTAGTCTTGTTCATATGATGAGGGCTCGCAGGGGGACATTCTCAGTGCTATTTATTTGTATTTATTTAGCATTTTTACCCCACCCTTTCCCAAAGGCTCAGGGCAGCTTACAAAAATATAAAATACAATTAAAACATCAAAATATAATTCAGCTATGGAACTCCCTTCTCCAGAGGTTTGATTGAGCCTGAGCCTGATTATCTTCCAGAGGTGGTATAAGACCTTGTATTAGACAGGTTTTCCCAAACTAGCTGTTTGTAATTCACTTTGACAGCTAACACTTGAACTGGCATTCCAGCAATTTTAATGCCATGTCACTTTCAACTGGCAGCAAAGGGGGCTTCCCAGCTGAGTATGGGTCTCTTTGTAAAAGCATTTGGTGCACAGGGATAGGGGATGAGGGGTTTTCTGGGTGGGTTGGGGTAAGGTATGAGTGGGGTTGGAATAGGACGTGGGGAGATGGTTTGGGGTAGATTGGTTGGGGGTGTATTCTTTTTTTAATGGTTTTTAATATGTTGTTAGCTGCCCTGAGACTTAGGGAAGGGTGGGATAAAAATGTAAATAAATAATGTCTGTTTTAAATTGACATTCCAATAAGTCAAAGTGTTTAAGGTGACCAACTAAGTTTGTCAACACTCTTGGTTTACAAAGGTTTTTGACTAAATTTGCAACCTATTCTAACAATAGACTGGAAGTAAAGTTATCTAAGTCTAAAATTATTTCTTTTGGACCTAAGGCTAAATGTTCATGGTTTTTAGAAAAAACAAACGTATGGAGTGATCTTCTTGTTTCACTTTATTAAACAGGAACGTGAGCACTGGAAATGGCATTAAAATCATGTAAAATTAGGGTTATTTCCACTTTATTATTCCTACTATTTCTGTGCACTGAACTGGAATGAAGCGTATTGCAACTTGGGGTCCATTACGGATGATAAATTATTGGCCTAAACTGAGAACATATTTACCAAATAGATTATCTAAAATGTGTTTATTAGAAGTGAAAGTTGAAGAAAGTATGAGTATTTTTGATTTGTTAAAAATGTTTATAACTGTTTGCAAATGAACGGGCTGGGAGATATTTTAAATGGTGATTTGATTTCTGGCCCAAATGTAAAAGGAGTAATTACTCAGAGATTAAAGAATGTGAGTAGCCAAATAATCTGGCATTCATGCAATCATGTTCTACTTCCTTTTATGTTTGTATAAATTTACACATAATTTTGAATTTTATTTTAAGAATCCTAATTGGAAACACAGGGGAGCTATTACAAAACTCCAATTTAGTTAGAAGAAAACAGTAGTACTTGTTGGAAGGTGGAAGGGAGTTCTGTTAGAACCGAAATGTTTCTGTTCTCTAAATGAAATAGAAGATTTAATACCTGTGGGAATGTCTCTTTTACCTGTGGAAATGTCCCTTTTATGAGAATTTAAGGGACCAATTATTGAATCCTCTTGTTGAGTCTTTTAAAAATTGGTTGCTAGAAGAAAAATATATTTGGTTATTTACTAATAATTCTCTGACAACTATTTACATGATCGGCTTCTTTGCATGGGATGCATAAAGGATTAGAATACAAAAGTTTGGTACATAATGGAAACTTTATAATTTTTTATTGTATTTAATAGGATTTTATATATTTTTAAAGTTATTTTGCTGTATTTTATATTTCTTTTGTTGTTTGGCAGTGGCCATAAATAAATTAACTAAGTAAGTTTGTCTTAGCAGACTCCACTGTAAAATGTGAAACATGGATTTCATTGGTTACAGATATGGAGAGACTGATATAGCTACAAATAATTAATCCTGACTTGGGGCAGTTTTAGGTAAATGTTAAGAAAGTCAAATGGCAAAAAAAACAAAAAAAAAACCCAGAGACTTCATGGAAGCACTGGGAATGAGAGAAAGATCTCTTCTTATTCAACACCATGGCAAATTAATTAGTGAATATTTCGAGTTTACTGTTTGTGTCTGGGCTTCTTGTAGCTGGAGCAGCCACTTCTGGACTTTTTGTTCCTCTTTCTACCTTAGGAGAAAAGACTCACTAAACCCAAGAGTCAAGATGCAGGATATAATTCCATCCTCACAAAATTATAGAAAGAGGGGAACACAATCAAAATCAGCTCTTGTAAAACTTTGTAGAGGTGGGGAGTTGAATGAAAAACAGGACTACAGTATCCTTTTCAATTTACTTCAATTTAATTTACAGTTAATGAAAACTCTCCATGCTTGTGCTAGCTGGAGGGAGACAGCACAAAGGGCCTTGTTCCTGGGTAAAGATGAGCATTCTTGTTGTTGGAGCTTGAGGTCAATCTGATCAGGCAGAAGTGACACATGCCGAGAAGTAGTCAGTGAATGAAAATTGAAATGAAGTGTCTTAAATATTCAAGTATGTCTCTGTTCTAACTTTAGAAAGACAGTTACCGTATGCTCTTTGACCCATACACAGCTTGGGAGCCCCCTTTGCTGCCAGTTGAAAGTGACATGGCATTAAAATTGCTGGAATGCCAGTTCAAGTGTTAGCTGTCAAAGTGAATTACGAACAGCTAGTTTGGGAAAACCTGTCTAATAAAAGGTCCTAAGATGTGCAGTTTTTTCTGTGGTACACTATATATCTTTAATCTCTCTGCAGATTATAGGGTGACTGAAATGGTTTTGGCAGGGAGTGAATTCTTAAAACAGTATAGAAAAATCAAGTGCCAAGTGGCATCTTTAACTGGCCTCTCAAACGGCTCTTTAAGCTGCTTGGGAGATAAGCGCAGCTTCTACCTGTGAAGTTATGATAAATGCTAATTTTATATGTAAAGAGCTTTATTTTTAATTTGCTGTTCATTCTGTTCTTAATGAAATAGGAGTAAAGCAGATTTATGACGGCTTCATACAGGAGAGACCAATTTGAATAGATATGGGAGATGAAAGATGAGACTAGCTGACAGGACACACAGTGTTAGCTGCTCAGTAAGGCTTTGTGTGCCATCAGCGGC
This sequence comes from Sphenodon punctatus, assembly GCA_003113815.1. Classification (NCBI taxonomy): domain Eukaryota; kingdom Metazoa; phylum Chordata; class Lepidosauria; order Sphenodontia; family Sphenodontidae; genus Sphenodon; species Sphenodon punctatus. The sequence continues at coordinate 3,154,363 of QEPC01010958.1, forward strand.
GATAAGACTGGAGACAGGGGTAATTCCCTGGAGCTGTGCTGTATGGACTCGGGCTATAATTTTGTGGCTGAGAATAAATTTCTTTAACCTTACGTCAGTGAGTCAGGACCTATTTGCCCATAGCCGGAAGGATTTGTTTACAAACCCTTGGGGCCTTCAGATTAGAGCAAAGGTAGCACTGATGGGCTTGTCTGTGGAGGAGTTAGCAAAGACAGGGGAAAAGGCGGCAAAGGCTATTATTAAAACCAGGCTTCAGGACATTAGCAGGCAGGTAGATTACGCCAAGGTTGCCAGAACGAGTTCAATGGCCCATTATGGAAGTATATCTCCTGTCCTCCCAGAAATGGCAGCATATTTGGGTAGGCCCTGTGGGTTTAGGAAGTTACAACTGTTCCTAATGGCGCGGATGAATGTTTTGCCTACAAGGCTTTTAGAGGGGAGATACCAGGGTATCCCTCTCGCCCAAAGGACCTGCCCTTTTGACGAAATGACGGCAGAGACAGTTGAGCATATTTTGGGGGAATGCCATTTATATGATCGGGCAAGGAGGCGTTGGCTGGGAGTGATCATGGGGAAACTACCAGGGAGAACCCCATTGGAAATACTAAGAGTCTTGTTAGACGATGTCAATAGGGACATAACATTGGCAGTAATGGGCTTTTTGGTGGAAGCCTTTCAGGCCAGAGCTCATTTCCTGGGCAGCAAATCAATTCTAGAGGTGGCTGTATCCCCTCAGGGAGAATAGGGAGTAGTTATATTGCTTTTTTTTCTCTCAGCTGTGGGTAAATTTGGTGCAAACAATTTTGGGGTAATTATAGCGTGTAGTTAATTGTTATATGTTTTAGTTACGTTCTTGTTAGTATGATTTTAAATGTTTTGACGTTATGTAAATTCTAAAACAGCGGGTTCTGTTAAAATTAGACATGATGTCAGATTTTTAAGTTAAAAATTTGTAATGTTGTATGCAAGGACCAATGCGGTTACGCAAATAAAAGCTTTGATGATGATGATGGTAAGGCTTTGTACAAGGTGGTGGGTGGGATCTGTCACTGCACTGGGCAAAGCCTTATTGCACCAGTGCAGAACCTCTGCAGCCACCTCTGCTCTGGAGTGATTCTGGGCCACCTGCTTACCATTCTATGCCAGTGCAGAGCAATCATGATGGGACAGAGTAGGATGTGACACCCACTCTTTTTAGCTGTATCCAGAGCTACAGGTCACAAAACCACCACTTGCTAAGGTATACCCATTACCCACCATTTGCTAAGGTATACCCACCACTTGCTAAGGTACACCCACTCTTTTTAGCTGTATCCAGAGCTACAGGTCACAAAACCACCACTTGCTAAGGTATAAGGCATGAAGCAACAGCCACTTTAGTGCCTACTTCACTCTGCCTTTACTTCAGTCAAAGATCTCTAATAAGTCAATGATTTGCATGTGTAACAACTTGGCTGACAATTTTGGGATTTGACATAATTGGCACTGATAGCAAGGATGGTCTCCAAAGCACTTGATGAGCATTTCATGCAAACTCAAACCAGAAAGACAACTGCATTACTGGCAACTGTAATGCCTGATTTAGGATACCAGAGAAACTGGCAATAATGTGTCAAAATGGTCACATAGGGACAAAGTCAAAATCTCCAAAGTGTTCTCTTGTCCTCTTTACCCCTCTTGCATTGACGTCAGGGGGCTTTCTCATGTCAATAAGGGTAGGCAGAACCTAGCCCAAGTTTTAGCCAATACAGGCTGCATCTGATTATTTGATTGGTGCTTACACAAACTAACGACTTGGTTTAAAAAATGTGAAACAGCAACAGGGCATTTTCAGAGTCACATGTCCCCTCCGCGATTGCAGCGGCGGGGGTTTGGCGGCGCCCCTTTTCTCCCTCCGGCCAAGGGAGGCGAGGAAGGAGCGGCTGCGCTAGGGTGGGGGGCAGAATTAGGCCTGGTTGCCCCCGGCAACCACGTGAGGAGCGCGCCCAGGACTCTCGCGAGAGTCGGAAGTCCCGGGCGCCATCTTAGAACTCCCCGCTCAACCGCCTCATTCGACCAGGCGGGAGCGGGGAGAAGGACGTGCACCCACCCACCCATCCCTCTCAAGGACAGCACTCCGAGTAAATACTGGTTGCGAGTTAGGACCGGAAAGGAATTTTCCCTGAACCAAATTGGCTTAACGGCGAGGGGTTTTTCGCCTTTCCCGGAGTGATATACCTAATGTAAGAGAGGATGAGGAGGCAAATTTGCCGGTGCTAGGCGAAATGTCGCACTCTTGGCGGTAGGCTGAGTTCAGGCCAACGGTTAAAAGTTGAAACGGTTAGGATAGCATAGGGTAGCAACATCTCCTTAAGAGATGGGTATTGGCCAGACATAGCCGCTCAGTGCGGCCCACTGCATGGCCAGCCCAAGGGTGAGAGACGAGCGGCCGAGCCTGCTGGGCGGACCATGCACCAAACAGGAGGTTACGGTGTCCTCATCCTTGTTGTTTAAACCCCCCGCCTCGGTGGGCGAGGGGATAGGTGCGAACAACCCGCCCTGGCCCGGTTAAACCGGTAGTAGGGGTAGGGTGTAAGTTGGAAAAGTTGGTTAAGATAGGGCACAGGAGGATTCCCCTCGGGCTTAACCCGAAGACGGTAGAGGATGGCACCAGGCAAACAGGACAACGCCTGGCACAATAGGGGAACCTCCTGTTGGGAAGGTTAACAGTTAGGGATAAGAGATTGATAGGACCCCAGTTCAAAGGAGGAAGAGAGAGGGTTACCTCTTCCCCCTTTTGGCTAAATAATAAAGAGTGCGGCCGTTCAAACCCATATATTGTGTCCTCATCTTCTTTGGGGGGAGGGGGTGCGTCGACAATTGAAACTTACTCTGAAGGTAACAGTGCCCTTGTAAAATATAGTTTATGCAGTGTCTGTCTACAAGACAGTGCCTGTTTACACGAGACACTGGGGATATTCTGCTCCCAGAATAAACTAACCCACAGATGGGTTACCTGGGGGGTAGACGGTGTGATCGCTACAGCATGAGGGCTAATTACATCCCCCTCATTATTATTATTATTGCATGGGAGCAGTCATGTTAATCATTTGTTCAGAAGTAAAATACCCTCCTGGAAAACTCATTCACTTAACAGTGAGAGAGATTATTAACCCCCTCCATAACAGTCATATGCCCTTTTCATAACAGTCATAACAGTTAACCCCCTCCATAACAGTCATATGCCCAGGGCACCCATAGAGCACGCCTGCAACATGTATAATAAAATATAACACCCATTTTATCAGTGTTAGAGTGTCTGTGTGAAAAGGGCCATACAGACAGGCTAACATGCTTCCAACACTTTGTGTAAAGAGGCCCATGGGGTTACTGAGTCATCCGTGATCACTTCACGTCTGAAATTTTGATGAGAGTCATGCAATCTCAGGCTAAGATAGGGGCAGCTCAGGAATTTTTCCTGGGCTGCTTACTTTTTCCCATTTGGCCACTCGAGGCCACTATGTTGCTTGTATTGTCAGAAGCAATAGCTGCAGCTCTCTTCAAAACTGGGGGAATCCGAACATAGGCAAAGTCCACATAAGGGATAAGGCAGGCTCATTTTACATGAGATGCACCCACGCATGAACACCCAGGTTTCTGGGTGTTCATGCGTGGGTGAGTCCTGTGTAAAATACGTGGTGGGCGCACATGTGGTGGGTGGGTGGGAGCACACGTGTGCTCCCAGCAAACACGCAACTCCCCCCACCCATCAAGACGCACGGAGCAATTGGCGAAAACGACGGTTGTTCCATGCATCTTGATGGGGGTGGGTGGGGATGTGTATGCGCCCATCTAAACACACACACACACACCTGATTGTGCATGCACCGGTGCAAACACAACCCCCCACCCCTCTTGGACCTTGTAAAAAGGGCCATAGCCTCCCATTTACAATTTGGCACTAGTGGCTTAATCTTGCCTCCCCCACTCCATGCATGCGTGCACACGCACCCCAAGTGCCAAAAGGGAGACTCTTGGCATGATCTCCGGAGGCAGCTCCTTCCCTGAAGTCCAGAGCCCTAAGGAGACTGGGTGCTACTGTAAGATGAGAATCCACCTCGACAGTATTGAAATACATGAGAAACAAGAGGTTATAAATCATCCTCAGTCTTGCATGAGGGACAAAGTATACTGGGGCAGGGTGAGATCAACATATTGGATAAGTTCTGATTATTATTATTTTAAATTACAGAATATTGAGAACCTCAGAAACATAATTAAATTATGTGTTGCAAAATATTTGCTCAGCGCTCCTGTCCAAGAGAGTTCTTTTAAAATATTCAAATATGTAAATATATACCATTGAACACCTACACTTCCAGGTAATTTTTCACAAATCACATAAGTGAATAGACTGAAATGTTGTGGGGTTTCTTTGGGGAAAAAGTGACCTTATGCAATAGTAACAAGAACCCTGGTCGTTTTTTATTTTAGCAAAGATGGTGTTACAGCTATTAATACATTTTATTCACAAAGATATAGTCTATAATATCAAGGCAAAATTACATCTTAGCCAAACAAAAGCAGCTGCTGTACATCAGTTCCTGCAGCCACTTCCTGCAGTGTAATTGAAGTTGATGAATTTTGCTTTTCTGCTGTGGAACTTGTCTGAATGCATTCTGAACTCAGTTTTTTTGGTTTTTAACTTACATGTGATTTGGCTTGCTTAGTTAAGCGTTCTTGCCCTCCTTTGTATGACCTGAAATTTACAATGAATTGATTAGACATGTGGTATTGCATGCTTCATGTCTGATAGATTACCAGTACAACGCCAATCACAAATTTAATTGGTAAGACTTATAACTGGCCGTACAACTTGGAAGATTGCGTTAAACAAATTTTGTTCATTAAAGCATTCAATTTGCTTTTCAGGTGCATTGTCTTGGTATCAGTGTATTAAGAATCAGCATCATCTTGCAGAACCTACTGGACCTAAGCCACTGTAGTAGGAACAGTTTTGCTATTGTCAGTCTTAAAATCCACGAAATCTCTGTAACATGGGGTTTGGCTCCATGTATGCAGTTCAGGCAAAATGTGCCAATGTAAAACTATTTTGGGATTCACTACCACTAGCAGTGCAATTACATTTGTTTTTTACACCCTTACTGAAATCCTGGTTTGGAATGAATACTACTTTGATTTGCTGCTTGTTTCTCTGGGTAATGGTAAACAAGGACCAAAGGTCATTTTTGGTTGCCTATGCTTCCTGCAGTGCTGGAAGTGATTTCTTCTTTTAAGCTACTTTTCAGTCTGTATTGAGTATTGCCTCAGGGTCTGGTTAGGCCTGCACAGGTGGAGTTTGTTGCTCTTTGCAAAGCTGATAAGGAAAGTTTCTCATGGTTCTTGTTCATATATTTTTTCATGCTTTTGTATCAAGACCCTGACAAGGAAAACTTTGCGTAGCATTTTGATGTTTATAATTCCCTCTGTAGCTGAGAATAATTAACGGAAGGGGGGAATGGGAAAACAGACCTAAGGTTTTTCTTATCCTTTTATCGATCGATCGATTGACCGACCGACCGGGCGTTTTTAGATGAGCGCAGTTTCTCATGGATTGGATTTCATAGTCCAGGAGAAACAAAGTTGTGCACACTGGGGGTGGGGGGTGTTAGAGGGCCCCATCCCCCGATTCATCTAAAAAGGTCCTCAGAGTGCACAAATACATAGAAATAAAATTCACAAAATTTTGAGCTGCATTAAGATTTTCACACAATGTGTAACAATAGTTGACACTGTTAGTATATGTTATTTTCCAGACAAATCATCTCCAAGCATTTTGCATCTTGTGGGTCAAGCCTCACAGTATTCTCTTGGCAGATGGATAGGGTGGCCATACGCTTATGAAAAATGCACTGGTTCCAGTGCAGCCCTGCACCATGTATTTTGCATAAACATCCTCTTTTAAAGGGGAGGTATGGCCACCCTACAGATGGAAGTTCTCTCTTCTCTCTTCCCACCACATGGGGATAGTCTTGAAACTTTGATGCCCAAGCAGCAACGCAAGACTCTTTTTACATGGACGCCTCCGCTGTAAAAAGGGACGCCTCCATTTAAAAAGGGCCTCAATCCTGTCATAGTCGACTCTTTCTTCCAGACAGCATTATTTTCTTTATCTTTTGGGTGTTACCTTCACCTACATAGGTGAAGCTTGGGGTTGAAGGTAGCAAATCTATGACATGGCTGTTTTAATAATGAGAGTTTCTTGTGGCCAGAAAGAGTGCCACTCATATCCTTAGAGTTCCCACTACTTGCATGTAGAGAAAATAATCAAATGCCGAATACTGTCTGTCCTACTGTGGACGTTACCCTGTACTTAGCAATGGACCAAATCCTTAAAACCCTTATTTGCCTAGGTCATTCCTACCCACACGTGTAAAAATTTTCACATCAGACCTGTGTCTATACTCTGTGAAAACTCTATTATGGAGAGTTTGTTGTGATCATTGGTATAATTGTAATTTGAGGCGAGAAAGGAAATTTGATGGGGGAAAACCCTGCTAAATAAGGGGTGTTAATCACCCACCCCCATTTGATGCCTGCTTTTTTTATGCCTATCCCAAGGGCATAACAAAGGCCCCAACTTATGTAGAACATCCACAAGACACACACACACCGACTTTGGTGCCTCCCCTTCCATTAGCCTCAAATGCCACTGCTCACTCCCGTGCTGTGATCACACTGCCGGTGATTCATCCACTTACTGGGGAGGACTGCCTGCTTTTGAAAATGGTGGGCAGGGTAGCAGCTTTAATGCTCCTTAAATCTGATTGGTGGCTACATCATGAATCAGACAGAATTTTAGAAATAAAGCCAAACTGCTGAGGAAGGAGGTAGTTCAATGGCAGTGACCATAGGCTCTACATTTCTGAGGAGAACTCCACTCCCACCCTCGTTGCCCTCTCAGAAGGTAGAGACTGGGAGATCTTTCCTGTCCATACTCTTGATACACCTAAACGTCACACAGTCCTTGCATATTACAGATAATCCCATATACAGGAACCCATGTTTGCTGTTTCCCCATTGGCAGCAGTGGAGAAAACACAGCGAGCACGGGTCCCTGATTAAATAAAACAAAAACTTTTATGAGCAATAAAGTGAGCTTTACAACACAGTGGTGGATGTCCTGCTTCTGACGCCAGTATAACTCCTCTTTCAAGTGACAGCAGAATTCAGGATTTTGCATTTCAGTTTCACATTGAAGGGGAAAAAATACAGTATTAATTTTTTGTTTATTATACTTAGATTTTGTGGATATATCTGCTTCCCTATGTTCCCCTGGAAAGAGCTGACAAGGAATTAGTTTGTGTTAAAGTAGGTCATGGCCAGTCAGCTAGTACATTATTAAATAAATGAAATGAAAATATGCGTTAAAGGTTCTTCTGGAAAAGGTTAACAGGGAACTGGTAAAATAGTTGAAGCATTTGAGGATTGGGGATATTGGTTTATTTGTATATCTCTCAAGTTTGGGAGCACTTAATACTTACCATGGCTAGAGATAAGAGATTGGAGCTCAGCACCAGTTAGAAAGAAATTGATATACTCCACTTAGTGGGGAAAGGGAGAGCATCATAAGCAAGAGCTGTCAGACAATGGGAAGTTGTATCTGTTGCCAGATCACAATTAGTCTAGAATGGTGGATGGCATAAATATGCCAGGTGGAATCATTATAATTGGTTCCTGTCTCTTCTGCAGAAGACTTTGGTTCTGGGTAACCTATTGTTTGTTATCTGGCTGCTTTTAGATGATCGCGGCGGCGTCCACGCTTGTTTTTCAAAACTACAGGGAGGCAGGAAAGTCCACAATCGAGGTATTTAATTTGCGGACTTTAAAAATGCGCCACCACCATAAGATGTGCATAATACCCCGCTTTCGTTTCGTGTAATTAATAAAGGTGGCCGTTTCAAAGTATGTGCGATCCCGATGCGCAATCTCGCACCGCTCGTCTAAAAGCGGCCATAGACTTTCCTTTGGAGGGATGAAGTAGTTCTTGGGTACTGTGTTGAACATCAACCAGTGAATGTCAAAAGTGATACATGCAGCATCCACCACTCCACTTTCTCCCTCTTTCAGAAGCATTTTACATAGTCTTCACAGTCCCTCTGTCTCCTTTCCAACTGGGGAGGAAGTGATGCTCTAGGGGCTCTTTTTAATGTATTTGGATGTCACTAAGCCACTAGTCTGGCTTGCTATATAATTTTAAGGGGAACTTATTATAGCAACTGAGGCTTTACCATGAAATTTGTTTTAGCTACCTCTTCTAAGAAAAGGCCTGAGATTTAGGGTATGTTTGGACAGCCCAAGGTTAGTTTTCACGAGAGAGCTTAGATTTAGTTGCATGGACTTTCCACACAGGACTTTTCAACAAGTGGATGGAAATTAAGTTGTTATCCAAGAGATCACATGATCACAGAAGCATTAGGAACAGGTTTTGCAATCCAAGAGAAGAACAAAAAGGAATAAGGAAGTTAGGCCCTTTTCAAATGAGCGCAGTTGTGTGTGGGGATGGGTGGGCGGTGCATGCGGGTGCATTACAACAGACCCCCACCCACCTCCACCCATCTCCAACCATGCACGGAGCATCTGGAATTGAAGTCTGTTGCTCCGTGCATGGATGATGGGTGGAGGTTGGTGGAGCACAGGAGCATGCACCCCTCCCTCCCATTGGCTGTGGTGTTCCCATGGATGCCCACCCATCCCCTCCGCACCCACCACAGTGTTCAAACGGACACACCACCACCCCCGCACCTGTGGGCAAGTGGGGTGGGGATGGGGAAATTCATTTGAAAAGGGCCTTAGGCGGGGGGGAGGGGGAGCACCCGTGTAAAAAGGGCATTAGTCTCCAAGCAAGGGAAGGGACCCACTTGGAACAGCAATGTGATCACTAATACTAGCACATGCACTGTGCTTTTCCTCTAGCTTATGCAGCTGATGCGGTGTTTACCATCCATACTGTATCACTCTCTCTCTGCCTTTCTAAGAGATGCTGGCTGTAGTCACACATTCTCTAGAACATACACTGGATACATATCTTGCCACCCTCTAGGGGGAAAGCTGTTGCTATTTAATTTGGAAGCAATGGATATAGTAATTTGCTTTTCTTTAGAACAACCAAATTCCTCCCTAGAGGAATTATGAATAGGTTTCTACAGAAAGAGTGTGACATAGAAAAGAGCTTTTTTGTTCCCTTCCTACAGCTGAGATGATGAGGGGAGAAGGAATGATCTTACATAAGTTGCTGCCTCCAGTTCAAGGCTGCGGCCAGAGAGGATGCTCTGGCAGAGAACTGAGGATAGTGGTTATTTCCCAGCTTCTTACTCTTCCTGTTTTTCTTTCCAAGTGATGCTGAGAGCTGCAGGTGCTATCAGTGCACAGTATGCTCCCCTGGCAACCACAGCAATCCCAATGAATGTTTTACTGCCATTCTGTTTCTTCCCATCCTGGTACTGCATGATGGACATCTCCGGGGGCTTCTCAATGGCAGCAGCTGGTGGTAAAAAATTTGTATCATGCCTTTGGTAATTAAAACTCAAGGATCTATGGATATTTCAGTTCTATAAAAATGAAGTAACAGATGTTTAATCTGGGGTGGGGTAGGGATGAAGAGAACAAGAGAATTTCAAGTGAGCCAGTGCTGAAAAGAGAGGTGTGGATGGTTCTGTGTGAGACAACTGTGTGTACAGGGAACCTTTTGAGATTCCTACTTTTCTACTGAGGGTTTGCCAAGCCACAAACCTAAACCTGGCTACTCTGTCCTAATTGGTGTTTGGATGCACTACAGACCGGGTTACACTGTGCTTTGAAGAATGTGCCAGTGGAATGGGTGCAATTCTATTTTGAGCTTCTTTGATTAATGCTGCTGACAATAGGTTGCAAGAGACTCAGCAATCCACTTCAGTGGGCGAGGCCTATTTGCACAGTGATAGTGCCTACGTAGGTGTCTAAACAGCACCTAACATGATGTGGCCCAGTTCCAAGTGGTGCCTTCTGAGCTCTACTTTGGTAGACATTTAATAGCAATAATGAAAACTAGGTGCCTGGGCTTCATCACCCTAAGGGCAACTGTTGGAAACTCACTCTGCTTAAATTAGGATGTTGATAAACAGCAACCCACTGGCTTCTTCCCTGTCTGTGACCCCCTTTCCATCAGAAGCAGTGCTGGCGTGCTCTCCCAACCAAAAGGCAGTTGGTAGAGGAGAGAGCGATTTGTGTTCTCCCAGCTGACAGGTGACTACAAGAGGAGAGAGCGATCATGCTCTCTCAGCTAAGAGGTGACTACAAGAAGAATTGCCTTTGCCCCCCCCCCCCACGGAGGTGCAGATTGGCCAAAGGATAGGCACGTGGGCCTTGCCCGATGGGCGGGACCTACGTGCAGAGAAGAATCCAGCTCCAGCCCTATTTGCGGCGTGGAGCCCAGCAAATTGGCACCCATCCTCCTTTCCCAAGCACTGTGGGTTCTTACAGGAAGGGATTTTTATGGGAACCCTAATCGGGCCTGACTACTCGGGTTCTCGTTTTTCATCTTCCTCGCCGTGTTGGGTATTTGGCTATTTGGTTGACCCTTAGAACTGGGGTGGTGTTGTGCCTTTTTCAACATTCGTCGCACTCTGGCAGGGGTCCGGTACTGCAGGTTAGAGTAGGTTAGAATGACCATATGTACGAGTCATCTCCTTAAGAGATTGGGAGGTCCACCCGCCGGAAAAGCAGGGTACGGCAAGCAGCGGGGTAGCCTCCCTGGGAGGGGTGTTCAGCGAGGGTGTTCAGTGAGGACGGGTCCCCCGTCGGCAGGCGCCCGGGGGAGACGTTGTGTTCATGAGTGGTGTGGTAATCGAGGGTACATCGAAACCACCCCTGAGTTACAGTTTCGGTTGACAAAGTTCAAGTACTGTACCCGTATCGCAATAGGCGATTTCCCCCACCTAATTTAATTATAATTCAATTTAATGAAGAGTGCGGCTGTTAAAAACCCAGTACTTGCATCCTGTCTCTTTTGGTGCATCGACAAAGAGCAATCATGCTCTGAGGTGGCTCCTAGAGGAGAAAGTGATCATGTTTGGCAGCTGCAGGGGGTGTAAAAAGAACCTTCTCCAGAGGATCTGTGGCTGCACTTCTCTCTCTATTTGGGAAATGAACTGAGGGGAGCAAGGGAGGGGCGAAGCTCTTCCAAAGGGTCTATAGGGCTTCTTGACTCCCCTTAGTTCCTATCCCAAACAGAGCATAGGAGTGCTCTGGAAGGGCCTTGCCCCTGCATCAGTTCCTTTCCCAAGTGGATTGAGGAGCGCAGGCATAGTTCCTCTAGAGAAGTTCCTTCCTGCACTCCCTGCCTTGCTCTCTCCTCTCGCAGCCACCTCTCAGCTGATAAAGTGCAGTTGCTTTCTCCATTAGCAGTCACCTCAGAGCGTGATTGCTTTCTCCTCTTGCATCCGTCTCTCAGCTGACAGAGTGCACTGGCAGACCTGGATGAGGGCGAAGCTGCACGCTACTTAATTACTGAGACACGTCAGCCTGGGCGTGCATTAGTATGCACTGGCCCACACCGTGGGCCCATGATGCCCCTGGATGACATCTTGAGTGTGGATGGTGGTGAGTGGAGGGAGGCTAACATATGACAAACACCTAACAAACTGCCACACAAACACCCACCTGGTGGATGCTAATGTGGACTATCACCTCGATTATTTTCATGGTTAGCTTCTCTAGCCTCAAAATGTCAGAGCCCTTTCCAAAGCTGGAAAAAAAATTAAGATTGCCTCTTTATAGTGAAAGTCCCGAGAGTAAGGCCACATAGAAGGGCTTTAATATAATCCAAGTCACCTGATGCCCAGGCCAGTTCCTTATCCACTACCTCCTCATAAGAGTGTTTGAAACTGGTGAATACTATTTGTGTGGAAAGAGTTGGATTTTCTGGCTATATTGCATACTTGATGCTTCAATATAAAAATAAATAGAAAAATTGCTGCTCAGGAATGAAAAATACATCGAGCAGAGGAGGACAAGATGATCATGAGAGGTACTGAAAGGTTAGCATTTAAGGCCACTGAGTAAGCTGTAGGGATACAGGAATGAGATGATAATGTGGATGAGGAGACCATCATGCTGCTGTTCAGAATTGATGCACATTGGCAGCCATGCAGGGAAGGTTTTCACAATGTTGTATATGCCATCCCTGTGTCTGCCTCACAAGTCTGTTTCCTGACACTTGTGAAAGCTAGGTCAGTATTAACCCACTCTCCCCCTTATTTAAATGCTATGGTTGATTGACTGGGGGAAAAGTAATTAAAGTACTAGTTTTAGTAGAGTTGGTGCATGCTAGAAACATTTGTTCATTTACAGAAGTGACAAAGCCAATGGCCTCACACTTATTTCAATGTATTCCCCCCCCCCCCCCCCCCCCTTCTCATATGGCAGGTAACAAGTGTTCTCCTATGGAAGTGGACACCGTGGAATACCACCACCCCCCCCATTCTTTTCTCTATGTTTGACTCTAAGTGAACCTTCAAGCTCCTTAAATTAAATTCATGGTTCTGATTTTCCAGCCTAGAAATGGCCTCTGGAAAATAGCAGCGAACACACATGTGCAAGGAGATTGCAGAAAACTCAGAGCTTGGCTCTGCAAGTGCACAGTGCTATGGGAGAAATATATTCCCTACATAGGATGAAAAACCCTGCTCCAATCACCCCATCTCGGTACATTTTGGAAGCTAATAGAAATAGTCAAGAGGAAGGAATAGAAAGAAATTGGGTAACTATAAAAAAAAATAAAAAAATTCTAGGGCATTAGTTTGACTCAGAGAACCAGTAACAGCCAACCCTTCATAAAGCCACTTTTAAAAGCAAAGGGCATCTGATTGAAATTCTTGAGCTGATGTTCTGGTGACTGATTCCTAATCTGGAATTGAGAATAGGGAGGGTTGGAAACCAGCTTTATATACGAGCTTGGCCAATATCACTAGGGCCGTTTTTTGCCATTGCACTGGGGCTTGCGGATTTCAATAATCCACCTTAGAAAGTTGCTTGCGACTGCGCAGTGTTTAGACACACCACCACCACCATTGAAAACCTCTGGTCACGCATTCTTTATAAGCCGCATTTTGTATACCGAGGTATTTAAAATGCGACTTACAAAGAATGTGTTTTCAATGGTGGTGGTATGTTTAAACACCACCCGCGTGACTTTTCTAAGGTGGATTATTTAAATCCGCGGGCCCTGGTGCAACATCTAAACATGGCCTACCCTGGAGGAGGAGGAGGATAGGGGTAGATTCAGGCAGAATTCTTCTCAGCGTGGTGTGATGACAAAGTGCTACCAGTACTTGGACCAAGAGGTAGGGGGGTCCACAGCTCAAGTCTCGCCTTGGCCAGAAACTCAGTGGGTGGCCTTGGACCAATCACAGTATTCTCTCATCATATTCTTTCAGCATAATTTACCTCACAGGGTTGTTGTGTGGATTTTAAAAGTTGTGTTTATTAGTTATATGTAAAGTGCTCTTAGTGCCATGGCAGGGAGGGCACTATATAAAAATAAAGATTATTAGTATTATTATAACTGTCATTCCATCTTCCATTTCATTCTTTTCTTTTCCCTGTATATTCCGTGCCCCCCCCCCCCCTTGATCCTCTTTACATCACCATAGCTCTTATTTTGTACAGGCAATGAACAAATCATAAATGGGTGCGGGGGGAGGACCAACTAATATTTAGTACGTTTTCTTTGCCTATGTTGCAGTATTGCATTCCCACCACCAGAGGGTACCGTGCAAAGGTATAAATAGCACAATAAACTTGTCTCCTCCACTTGCTATAAAATGGAAGCTAATAGCCATCAGAGACCATTGTGGTCTCTCCTAGGTTCAGCAAAAGCTCTGCCACAAATATTGCCCAGTAGTAAGAATGCTCAAACCGCTACTTTGATGTAATGGCAATGAAAAGATGTAAGGAGCCTGCTCTGCAGTGTGAACCTGACTTTTGAGTTCTCTAACCCTGGAGACTATAACAATAATAATAAGGGAATTTAATGCAAACCTACATTAGAGATAGCCCTTTAATAGACCTGGCTCTTGTTTTTCCCCCCACATTGCTTGTGGCAGCTTACCCAATCACATTCCATCCTTCCGATTTAAGAACATTTAATTGAAACTAAATTAGGGTTGCCAACTGTCCTGCATTTTTGGGATTATCTTGTTGCTTGCCTCAGCTATGTTGGAACCACCAAATTATGAATTGCTCACATTGCATAAATAAGTTATAAATTAATGCTCCACATTCCTGCCAACACCCCTGACCTTCCTTGATTTTGTTCTAAGTATGTCAAATGTCATGAGGGGGTGGGGGGAGTGACAGACAGTCCCTGCCCATACCCCCCACCCCAACTCACATTCTCCCTGCCTATACCCCCATGCTCACATTCTTCCTGTTCCAGTTCCTCACTCCCTTCTCTCTGCTGCTGTATATTGCTTTCTGCCCACCTAGAGATCCTCCCCTCAGCCAGACTGAGCATAAGGCAATGCTCTCCCTCATTCCACCACCCTGCCAGGCTCACCATTATGCATGATGGGGACAGGCATTTGAAAGGAGGAGGGAGTCAGAGGAATAGCCTGTTGCATTCTGTTTGTGCCCCTATAAGGATGAGAGAAATTACACAAGGGAGCTAGAAGTGAACTATAATTTTAAGGGAGTAAGGTGGCATAATTTGAAGTAAACCTGTGTTTTACATTTAATATTTTGGATTAAGACCACACAAACTAGAGTTAAATGAGAAATTCACTGTGTTTTTGATTTGTAACCCTGTATAAGTAAAAGCATTGTCATGCACACTGAAAGTGCAAAATAGTGGCTTATTAATAAAATGCCAAGATTTAAATTTCCAGGAAGAGAGTTTATTTAAAAATCTCATTCCAAACCCATACATTTGGTAGAGTTACAGAACAACAACTTGTTGCCACATTTGCCTTCTGCTTTGCTATGTTGAAAGGTGACAACCTTAAGCCAAATAATGGTTTGTGCTGGTGCTAGTTATAGAAACTTAACACAATTTGCTGCACTGAGACAGTGAGATTTTAAGTGTCCTAGTATGTGTCTGTGTTGTGTAGACAAGTGCATATGCACCTGTGAAGATCCAGCTCTGCAGGTCCACTTCTGCTCATGGTTAGCTTGGTCCCAAAATGACACTTTATTATGAATAATAATAATAATAAAGTATATATATAGCGCTGGCGATGTACCTGACGCTTTACAGAAAATAAGATAGACACGGTCCCTGCCCGACAGCTTGCAATCTATTACAGGCCAACTGTGTGTGACATACCAAAATTACAAAGAATCACAGCAACCATCAAACAGTTTGGTTCTTCTGGCACTCTAAGTACGCACAAACTGGTGTGATGCTTTTGACTAGTCCAGCGTTGCATTCACAAGGGAAACACAAGATTTCCATAAAACCTCCCAAATCTATGAATCCTTGTACAAGGATGGTGTTCACATCCAGAGAAATTTGTGAGAGAGACCTTTCTGGACACTGGGGAAGTTTGCTACAGGTAAATCATGTCTGCTGCCTAAAGCAGTATCTTATCTGCAAATGTCAGTTTCGTGCAGCAAACAAAAATGCCTGGAAATGAAAATGAGTTGCAATCCTGAGATTATTTACAAACTCAGAATCCCATTCAAATAGTTTCAGAATTGCAGCCACAGTTTATAAATACTAAATAAGCTTGTCTTATAGGTTCTAATTTTCCTTTAGCAATAAGAAGGGAAACAACATCCCATCATTGGTGATAATATGGACTTCTTGTCAGCTCTACCTTCCCTGGACCTTTTTAACCGTAGGCCCCGATTTATGCTTGACAAGCAGACTGAACTTACAATGCGTGCTTGCATACACCGTGCCCGTGCCTGGTGTGTTGGTATATGCAACATCCATAAGTTAATATCTGCTGCATTAAGAGAAGTAATTGACAATAGAGCCACCAGATTGCGCTGCTAAGTTTATGTGTACATGGAAGGGAGATGGGGTTTTGCAGTTTAATTTCTTTGTGTAACCCACTCCTTCTTCCCTTCTCTCTCATTGTCTCAGTCTCCATTTTTGTCTTACTGCTAGTTAGATGCAACTAAGGATCTGTGCCTGGGAAAGCTTAAGTAAAGTTTTGTTGTTAAACCTTCAGCTGCATTTGTCCTGATTGCGAATCAGTTATTACTCTGCAACATGGTGTCATTGCTGAAGTTTGCCACAGCCTGATTATGCTGCCCCCAGAGCACCTTGGCAAAAAGAAAGGGAGGACTGCGGCAGTGGCAGATTTGGGGGGGGGTGGCACAGTCAGACTGTGCAGCAGCATTGTGCATGCACAATATTGGTCTATGCACATGGGGATGACAGATCGGGGCCACAGGCTGCAATCCTCAAAGCTACATAGTGCCATTGAAATCACTCTGAAGTAAGTGAGTTGAGGGTCATTCTCAGCTATAGTTAATAATCAGTTACTTGAGGTCCAGTTTATTTGACGTGGACAGCTACGTTCCTGTGTTGGGCACTGAAATATGTAAAGGTTTATATGCTCTTAATTTCACCTTAATTTAGCAAATACTAAAATGGAGATTGTTTTTTTCTTAACTTCAGTATCATGATGCCAAGGAGCCAAAAGGATTTTAACCATCTAAAACTTCCCTTCACATTGCCCCAACTGTGTGTAAAATGGATTGAGTGCAAGGAAATGAGGGGAGAAGTTAGATTAGTGTATTAGAGTGGGCTCTGACACAATGATGGTCAATCCGAAAGACTAGGGTAGGTTGACAGTTGCAAAGCAGTTTCCTAGGTTAGTAAGACTGCTGTGGATTGCATCGGATTCTAATTTGGTTGTTCAGCATTTTAAAATTGTGGAGTTAATGTACCAGTCATGGACTTTGCTGTTAAAATTGCATTAGACATTAGGTTTTCTTTTAAATAGATTCCATCAACATAATTATTACACAACTTGATTACAGTAATAAGGCAGCTCCAGGGGGCCACTATTGGGGATATAGTTGCAGGAGTAGAAGTACTCTAACATTTATATATTCCCTCTGGCTGGTTTTCCATGATTTCATGCCCCATAGTGTACTTTTGCTTTGTAGAAGTGCTGGCACAGGAACTTAAAATGTTAGAATGTGTAGATTTCCATTTCTCAGCCTTTATAGAGCATAAATTCAAACACCTAAATAACCTGTTTAGTTATCTGAATACTAGAATGACCAGTGATGACCCTCTAGATGCTTCGCCCTACTCTGTGTCTATTTTACAAACAGTCCCACAAGCAGTTTTCTATACTGAATAAGGAAGGGTTTGTTCTTTGAATTCTAACTACCAGCAGCAATTTCGATTTTCCCCTCCTTCCCCCACTCTCTTATCCAGATGGCTTAAAAACCAGTTTGTATAAAGTATTAGAAAATATACTGCAGAGAACAATTCAGCCTTGATGCATCTTCCCTGGTTAATTTCCATGGGGCAGATTTTCAAGAGAGCAGAAGCCCAGAGCGTAGCAATAAAATTGCAATTTTGGCGCATGTAAATTAGTATCTAATTGGTTGTTTACACATGTGCCCATAGTAATGGTGCATGCAATCATATAGAAATCTAGTGAGAGTCTGCATGGTGATTCTGGGAGGTGCAGCATAGGCCTGGAAGGAGAAAGCTAAACATAGTTTTAAGCCTCCTTGTTGGCTCCCCATTCTCCATCAGAGGACCACCTGAACAATATGCGAGGATTTGATTTTTTAAAAAGAGTTCTTTTATGTGTGAAAGGGTAAGGGTGATGCAGCTTGAAGCAACCTGGTGATTTGTTTGTGAAAGGACTTTAGGCCTGTGAATTCTATGTGTTACGTTGGGTTGAGGGGTAATGCTACAACCTCCTGATGACAGTGAGTGGTACAGGCACAGGGGTAGATGGTTTCCCTGCTTTCCTTTCTGGCCAATTTCTCTCGAGGGATGTTGGGTTCAGGGGGTGCCCTCAAACCTTTTGAGGAGCCAGAGGAGAGGGAATTCTTCCCCCCCCCCCCCGTGAGGCGGGGGGAAGTGTCATTGGGGTAGGTGCTGAACTGTTTGGGGTTGTGTTGGGTATAGGGTAGGCACTTGGTGTTTGTCCGCTTGTCCTCCTCTCCCCCATCTCAGGTTATTGGGGGTTGAGGTCAGTGAAGCCTCTGATCTGTCACTGATGTGGTTTAATGCGAGGTCCATGCCATCTAGGATGAGGCCGCTGACCTCCATTGGCAGCAATGGGGAAAATGCAGTGAACATGGGTCCCTGCGTATACCTTAGCAAGACCTGGTTGGGCAAGGCTTCTGGGCCTGTGTTGACCCAGATGGTGCTGGCCGCAGTGGCCAGGTACTCAGTGCAGCATCAGCCTAGGATTGGGGCCCAGGGTGTGGAGTGGCGGCGGTCTGTAAAGACTATCAGGTCTATCGAAGGTATCTGGTGTCTGACTTGTCCAACAGAGCGGCCGTGAACTCTCTCTCCACACCCCCAATATAAGCGTCGATGTGGATATTGAAGTCCCCCAGGACTATTGTCCTCGGGGATTGCAACACCACTCCTGACACCAGATCTGCTAGAACATGCAGGGAGGCCGCCATACAGGTGGGCGCACGGTATATAAGCAGCACTCCCAAACTATTCCCTGCCACATCAAACACCAGATGGAGATCCTCCACCCCCATTATGGATTACACTGGATACCTCCAAACAGCCCAACCCTCCCTAAAAATTATGGCTGCACCAACCCCCTGTCCCTTTGACCATGGTTGATGGTGAACGGAATACCCAACTGGAACAAAGTCAGCCAAAATAGGCCCCGACTCCATGTCCAGCCAGGTTTCCGTGATACACACGAGGTCGGCTGCATGGTCCAGGATCAGTTCCTGGACTGTTGTTGCTTTATTTGCTACCGACCTCGCATTCACCAGCATCAACACATGGTCAAGGGCCCTCTGATCCAGAACCACCAGCCCTATTGCTAGAGGAGTGCTGCGGGGAACAGATATTAAACACCTGGACCCCCACCCAGCTTGAACTTACCCCCCATACAGACCATACCTCCCACGTCCCATCATGACCCCAATGGTTGTGTGCCCCCCACTGGTCCCAGTCCCGACTCCCCTCTGGCTGTCCCGCCCCAATCAAGGGGAGGATACCCACCCACCCATTCCCAAATTGGACCCTTATTCCCTCCCTAATCCAAATCTCATCTATAGCCCCCATCTCCTTACCACTTCAGTATAAAATAAAGAAACCCCCACAAATCACCTCCCACACTTCCCCCTTTAAACAAATATCCCCCAATAAAAATTCTCCCCACAATTCACTGCCAACAGACAGAACCCCACACCCCAGCCCACACAGGCTCCCACCAAGGGCCACACCCAAAGGCTCTCTGAAGGCATGCCACTGAGGAACCCCTACTGGGGCTGACACCCACCCCCAGAAGCCACAGGGAAGATGGTAGTCCCATCCCCTCTCCTTCTGCCACCAGGAGGGGGTGGAGTCCCTGCAGCCTGGCTCCCAGCACCTACAGCAGGTGAACGAGTGGAGTCACGGACAATGCTGTGAGGGGAGGCGAACCCAACTGGCTCCCAGCTGGCACCCCACCCCCAGAAGCCACAGGGAAGATGATAATCCCACCCCCTCTCACTCTGCCACTGGGAGGAGGTGGAGTTCCTGCAGCCTGGCTCCCAACCCTGACAACTAGGCAGGTGAGTGAGCCATGGACAATGGGGGGGCGGGGGAGGTGAGCCCAACTGGCTCTCAGCCCCCTCCAGTGTAACAGAAGCCACAGGGAAGATGCCCCCAGAAGCCACAGGGAAGATGATAGTTCCGCCCCCTCTCCCTCTGCCACCGGGAGTGGGGTGGAGTCCCCGCAGGCTGGCTGCCAACCCTGCGAGCAGGCAAGCAAGCAAAGCCATGGACAGTGCTGGGGGGGGAGGCAATCCCAACTGGCGCCCCTCTCCCAGAAGCCACAGGGAAGATGGTGATCCCATCCCCTCTCCCTCTGCCACCGCGGGGGGGGGGGGNGGAGTCCCTGCAGCCTGGCTCCCGACCCTGACAGCGGGGAAGTGAGCGGAGTCGCAGACAGTGCTGGGGTTGGTGGTGGGAGACGAATCCAACTGGCTCCCAGATGGCACCCCGCCCCCAGAAACCACAGGGATGATGGTGGTCCCGTCCCCTCTCCCTCTGGCACCGGGAGGGGGGTGGAGTCCCTGTAGCCTGGGGGTGAGGAGGCGAGCCCAACTGGCTCCCAACCCCCTCCGGTGTAACAGGCACTCCCTGGATTCCACAAATAGGGTGGCCACTGGCCACGTCTGCCCGCTAATGCCCTGCCAATGGCTCTTCACCCTCGGGGCAGCTCCCTCTTTATGGAGTTACCTGCAGGAGGAGGAGAAGCAGAGTCACACAACTGCAGGGGATCCCTCTGGGCAGCTTTTGCAGCCCAGCCAAGCCCAGAGCTCCCCAGGATCCCTGCCCAGCTCCCTCCATTTCATTGTGTCTTTTAATGCCTGCCGAGTTACCCAAATTACCAAAATAACATTACTGAATTTTCAGTTTTTCGTTACCAATTTTTTTTTTTACCCCACTTACGGAGACAGGAAAATAGCTAGGTATATTCAGAAACACACTAGAACCGATAAACAGCAAGGGAGATAGAAAATCAGCAATCAGGTAATGGTAATACTCTGTATTTGGATACCTGTTTTGGGAATCGGGTACCAGTTGGACACCCAAAACCCTTCCTGAGATTTCGGGTATTACCTGTGGGTACAAAATGAGCTACCTATTTTAGCTGTAGTTCTCTTTACATCTCTGCAGCTCCAACAAAACTGGGTCATGTCCAAATACAACTTTGAGACTGGCTGCTACTAGCAGTGCTAGCAGCCCTCCTTTCACATACATGATGGGTGACTGATGGGTGGGGAGGCGCTGTGAGAGTAGGGGGGAAGGGATAAGGAAGAACAAGGATGGAGGGCAAATACCCCGCGGAACCTTCTGTTCTGGAGGGGGGGATTCTCTCTCCTGGTTGTTGAGGCACTCCGGTAATCCCCTCAGGATAGTAAGTAGGAGTTCCTCTTGGATGCGGAGGCAACCCTTATCACCACAGGGGCAGAGAGACTGTTTGCCAACCAGAGGAAGAGAGGAAAAGGGAGAAAGCTTGCACTCGAGGGGCACCCTCTCCTTAACCACAGGCGTACGGGACCAGGACTTCCCGTGCTAGGCGAGGTGGAGGGCAACAGGGTGGGGGCGGGGACAGGAGTGAGGGTCAGGGGGTGAGGATACAGGGGGGAGGGGATGAGGAGGTGTGAGGCTTAGGGGCACAGCGAGCGGTAGGGACAGGGCACGCACACACAAGCAAGGAGCTGAACGCAGTGAACGGGTCTCAAATGAGGTGGATTTGGCAACCACGGTTGAACTACCACGCAGGGGAGAGTGGAGGGCGAAAAGGGAGTACAATCTCACCATGAACCAGACACAACCAAAATGGAATAAGGGGAGGGGGAGGCGTAGGCAGAAACAGAGGGGGGAACAGAACACACACAACAGTCAAAGAAACAATCACAAGGCACTTAGCTTCCAGGAGCAGAGAGCAAAGGGGCCAGCTTCTCTCATTGATTACCAGCAGGGAACTGACGCCCCGCCGGCTCTTTTAACCCCCTGATCCATCGAGATGCTAGTGCCCCGCCTCTTCCTGTGTCTCCCTTGCAGCCAGGCGCGCACTGCGGTGAGGCGGGACCGGCAGGGCTGTTTGTGAGCCTCCCTCACGCTGGGGAGGCGGGCCCAGGGTCCGTGCCTGCTGCGGCAGGGGCGGGGTTGTCTCTGCTCTCGGGGAAACATCCCCCTGGGATGAAGATGGGATTCCCCTGATCTCCCACTGTGGCGCCCGGTGGGGGTGCTGTGCCCTGACAGGCACTTGTCTAAAAACACCCACTGTCTGAATATATGCGGCCCAAACAATAGCTAATTCCTGTCTATGCATGCAGAAAGAAGGCTTCCCTCATCTTGTCTCCTATTGGCACCAGTGAGGTAAGGCTAATCTATGATTTACCCTTTTTACATACTGCTAAAATAACCTGGTATCTGTCAGCCAACACTGAAAACTGTGTGTGTACAAAGAAAGGGCACCATTCGAAAGGAATGAGTGAGGAGATATACATTTGTCTCATTTTTAAAAAACTGAATGACCAAATCGTAGCCTTGTTAATGAATTCAGTAAGTAAATGTGCAGATCTCCCTGGGATTAGAGCATGGTTCAACTGTGTCTGTATATCATCTCCTTTTCTTTTGCCTGTTCCTTACTTTGTCAAGAAAGCCTTGGAAATGGAAATAAAAGACCATTTTTACAGAAGCACAACTCTGCTCCCTCAGCCCTTTCTCTGGTTTAAACTACATATTCAAAATAAAATATCCTTATTTCAGTTTTCCCAGTTCTCCTTGTTTATTCATTTTAGCCTACGCTAACGAGCCCAGAATTCCCAGGTAAGTATTGCCTTTCCTTAGTTTGTATTAATCTTTGTCACACCCTGACAAATAATATTAGTTCTCATCACAGCTGAGTGTTTCCAGATGCAGTTAAATTAAATCTTTATCCCAATCGGGACTTGATCCTCGGGTTCTGTTCAATTATCTACCTATTTATCTAATCTTAATATAATCCTAGGCGATTCTAATATAAGCATGTAGCCTGCATTTATCACCATGATATCAGAGTCCCTTACAAGAAACAGAAAACAGATGGTTCACTGCCATGCATGGAGGAGAGCAAAGTAGAGAAGGGGGAGAAGGGTGTTCTCTCATCCTAATCAAAGGTAGACAAAAATAGATTTTCTCATCTTGTTTTATTCTTTAAGGAAGCATGTGCACCTTGCTCTTGGACTAGAACATTCTGAAATTCAAGGTCATTCCAATGACCTCAGAATTAGGAATGGACGTTTGGCATGCTGTCAAGAAACTTTACTCCACAATATGACTTCCTACTTTGGATACACTTCATAGGGCAGGTAAATTAGCCAGGGTAGTTACCATAATTAGACAACGGCTGTAAATTGACACCTGTCATAAATTCTCATGACTAGAAGTTGTACTTTCAAGGAAGAGACAGTATGCAGTTGAAATTAAAATGTTAAGAAGGGTGCTTAGCATTGCAAAGATGGTCCATATTTGGAATGAGCAAATTAGGAATAGTCCCAGTTCTGGAAAACTTTGTGGAGTCTAGGCTAAAATAGCATGGCCAGACACAAAGAAGCTGTGAAAGAATACATAAGCAGTGATAAACCTAGAGCTGTAGGGTGAGAAAGAGACTGCAATACTGAGGTGGGTGGGGGGAGTTGGAGAGATGGCATGTAAACGGATTATTTCTAGCTGCAAAGTT
Organism: Sphenodon punctatus; assembly: GCA_003113815.1. Classification (NCBI taxonomy): domain Eukaryota; kingdom Metazoa; phylum Chordata; class Lepidosauria; order Sphenodontia; family Sphenodontidae; genus Sphenodon; species Sphenodon punctatus. The sequence continues at coordinate 3,177,777 of QEPC01010958.1, forward strand.
TCTGATGAGGTGGTTCACAGAGCAGACTAGAGTGGACAGGAGGACTTGACCAGCTGACCTCCATATAGATAGGCTCAAGGCTAGAAAGAGAAGCTACTTAATGCAGTGATTCCAAGACTCTGTTGCCTATGTGTCCTCATTTTGTGACTTAAATATAATTTCCTGGCCCCAGACAGCAACAAAGAAATGCAAAATAAGGGAAATATCAATCAGGGTCATGACCCATCCAGAAACGTCATGACCAAACCATTTGGGAACCTCTGACTTAATGTCTGAATTACTTGGTATAAGCTCTCTGAGCTAACTCTGTACTTTAAAGGAAAACTTTAATGCAAATTTAACTACAGCTTTGCAAACACTTGGATTATATTTTGGGGATATGTGTACTTGTTACATTTTTTGTGATTGGAAGTTTGGCTATGTGATTAAATTACTGAACATATGTTTCTGTGTAATTCCTATTTGATCCAGGTACATTTGATATTGGACCATAACACTTTTGCACTGAGAAAAGAGTACTTTTAATTGCATTCTCGCTGCTTTCTCTAGTAATTAGATCACATTTTCAGGTAACCATTTCAATTTTCTGTGTACATACATGGATCTGTAAATGGAGCTACATGTGCGAGGAACTAATTCTAAGGCAATATGGCAAGTCTATGCAGGGAGATCTAGAAGCTTTTATCCATTTTTGGCTACGTTGGGGATACAGATATTGAAGCTCAGGCTGCTTATCAAATCTCCACAAAAGCAATTCTCCCTTATTTTGTCACCAAACTGGTGGTAAATATCGGCACTATCGGAAGTCCAGTAAGAGCTCTGACAGTTACTTTATTTTGTTTTACCGACAATAGTCTGTAAAGACCTAATACTTTTGTGGGTGAGTTCCAGCTCAGTGTGTCCATTTTCTGTAACTGAGTTGTCCTAGCACGTCTCTGTATTCTGTGGGATTCTGTCCCCAAAGAAAGTTTTCTTAGGAATTAGCGTTATCAGTCTCTTTAATCAGTATACACAGTGAATATAAACACAGTCTACATCATAGGCTTTCAGAGCACTCACCACACATCCCTTTAAGAACCCTGGATAGCGATGATGTCTAACTCGCTCCAGTCCAGGCACCAGGCTTCTCCACACTGTCCAGTCTGGGTTTTTGAACCCTGGCCAGAGTTCCTCAGCAAGCCAGCTCTCTTGCATAGTTCTTCTCTTCTTCACATTCAGACCCAGGCTGATTCTCCTCTGTAGATTGCCTTCTTATTTTTTAAAAGAAATTTATTATTTTATTTATTTTACATTTTTACCCTGCCCTTCTCCGGAGACTCAGGGCAGCTTGCAGCATCAAATATATATAGTCCAGAGCGGGTGTGGCCAGTCACTCAACTTCCAGCTCTTAAAGGGTCAGTCACTTCTAGTTCCCCACTTTTATCTTGTATCTTACTTGGACTGACTCTGCCAAGCCCTTCTCCAGTCACCACCCAGGCTATCCAATCCTCTGTTCTTAAAGGGGCAGCAGCCCCACCAGGCTGCTCCCTGCTACACAATTGTATTGATTTTCCTGTATATTATAGAACAAAACTGGAACAGTCAAAGTGTAATAAGAAGGAATTCAGAATCGCACACAAGTGTTTCCCTTACAGAGAAAATGTTACAAACTCAGTGTTTGCCACTCATGACCTTGAAATCTAGATTCAGATTTGTTTACATTGTTGTTGTTTGTGGGATAGGCCTGGATCAGCACAGCTTGCAAGAAGGCTGAGTGGAAGCTCTGGGTTCCCTAAAAAAGGGAATGGCTCTCCTACAAGAACCCAGAAGAGAGGCCAGTGACAGACCTTAGAAAAGGCAGGTAACTAACTCCTGATAAGGAAGCAGAGCTCAGCATCAGCAACCCTAGGAAGTAGCTGGCAGTCTCCATCAAGAAATATATTGTGTTGCGAAAGGACAAACTGAAAGCTAGTCGGTCTGGTTTTGGAGAAAATATATTGGTCACAAGGGCCCAGCTTCCAGGAGGTGACTGCATGTCCTCTTATAGACTAGTTTACTAAAGAGCTACCCAAAATATAGGTGTAACAGAGCAGCCCTTCAGGTTAAGTCTTTGCAGGATCAACACCTTCAATGAGCTAGACCACATGGGATTTTTCTCCACCAATATCCTTTATTCACAGTGCTCAATGTCAAACTCGACCACCATTGTATATACAGCCACAGTCCATCCATGTAGGGTCTCTTCCTCTGGCTAGGCATGGTCCCTCCTAAAGCCAGGCACTGCCCCATATATAATCATCTGGTTACCTTCTTTAACTCTGGTCCCCAGGCCAGGTACAATCCCTCCTGTAGCCAGTTCCCCTGAGATAGGCACCTGTTCTTCAGGTCCTTCTGGACAGGTACAAATTTCTCTTGAAGCCAGTTATGGGGAAAAGCCCTCTCTTGCTCTTCTGTCTCCCCCTGGCTTGATACCATTCCCCAGGCCAGGCTTGTTCCAGGGACAGCTTCTGGCTGCAGGCTGGCTCTGCCCATGTCAGACAGAAGCTTCCAGGCTCCTGCCTCCTGCCCTGGTAGTCACCCTAATGAACTCTCAAGTTCTCCTTTGAGTTCTCAAGCTGACCTGGCCATGCCCAAGTCCAGCTGGTCCTACTCAGCCGTTCTAGGGGCTGTAGAGGCTTGGACACCTGTGCAGGAGTGAGTTTTTATCCTCTATGTAGGACTGTGCCTGCACTTCCTTTTAGCGCCTGTAATGGCGTGGCCCCAGTGTTCGTAGGTGTGCCTGCTCCCTACTGACCAGTGTTACTCCCTTAAAAGGCCCAGCTCAGCTAGACGGCCTGTCTCCATTACAATAGGTATCTCTGGAAAAACATTCATGACTTTAACAATGTCATTTTCTGGTAGCACAAGCTGTAATAAAAAAATGTGGCATGAAGAGAACAGCCCAGATCAATATCAAGTAACATTTCAACCTGAATAGGGACAGCAAACAACTGAATGTTTAAAAATTTGGAATGACTGTTATTGTAAATCAAAAACCAAGCAGAGTGGTGAGTCGTGCAAAACACAGTAATTGCTGATCGCATCTTACCCGCCTAAATGGATGGAGGCAAGCAGCTTCAAACTCCCTAATGAACTGAACAGAGGGCTTGCGGCAGTGAAACATGGCCAGAATTAGCCTGACAATCATGGTTTTAGATTACCTGTGATTTGTCACTCGCCACAGCCAGCTGGGGATGCTCCGAAAAAACATGTTCAGCAGAATGGTCTGCTGTGATAGATGGGGTTTAGGGAACCATTTTTATGGCTTCTGCTTGTAAGGTTAAGAGGTGTAATTGAGGCGGGGGGAATTGAAAGGGAGGTGGGAGAATTATCAAGACTAGTTGGATGTGATCCTGTTTCAGCAAGCTGGGCCAGAATCTGAATTACATTATCTTGCTCTGGCTAGTGACAATACAAATGCTTCCTGTACGCTTATTGGATTTTTTTTCCCCCTTCAGATTTTGAAGTGTCTCAATGGAGGTAATAGAACTTTTGTTAATGTTACAGTGTGTATCTTCTTTTCTCTTCCTACCTGCTGTCCTTGCTTTAATACACAGCTTTGGAGTATAGAACAGCTGAAGCCCTCACTGTGTGCCACAGATCAGATGTTTTCAATCTAAGATCTATGCTTGTTGTGCATGGTAAATAGAGAAGCTGGTTAAACAGAAGAATAGTTCTGCGTGTTTTGAAAAAGTCACAGCCATCATAAAGAAACAATTTCCAATCTTTTTTTTTTAAAATGTTTCTTGGCATGCACCACACGGTTCTTTTGCATATATAATATGTGCCAAAAAGCCAAATACATTTGGAGGCTAAACATGAACAAAACTTTCCATCATTTGCCATGTTTGCAGCATGCAATAGCAGGAAATTTGCACTCCCAAACCTCCATTCAGTCCTGTGCTTTGAGACAAATAATGCATTTTAAGTATTACCATGTAAATATCACACACATGAAAAATGTCAAAGGGGGCACTGTTGTGAGGTTCCCCTTGTGGGTAGACTGTTCAAAGCTCCTACAGCAATTGGGGAGGTAGGAGCCCACCCATGAGATAGAGAAATAGATCATATACATTAAATATTTAATATAATCCCAACATTATATTTTTGCACAAATATTTCCAACTTAATTGAAAAGGGCATTTAATTGGTATGTCAAATGAATCCAAAATGCCAAAAGGCTCTCTCACCTGACCGCAACCTCATCTGCTCCTCCAGCTCTTGTACCAAATCTGCTTTCCTTTGGACTCAACCCAACTCTTGTGTGCAATATTGTAATAGTATCACACTTTGGCTTCTTTCTTAGTCTGTTCATCCCATTGCTGAGTTCACAATCCAGGTCTTCCACAAAACGTGACCTCCTACTACAGCCCCACACCTGCCAATGCAGGAAGAGCCGACAGCTGAGTACAGTTGGGATTCCTTGCCAGCTTTCCAGTAAATGAAGATTGTGGGAACAAGATTGGCCTTTACTGTATTACTACTGATAAAGGATCCACTAGGCTATGAACAGTAGAGAGCTGTTTGTAGAAATTAGGGGAAAACAGAGACACCAAAATAGAAAAGTATGGATTCCATTATTGTTTGGTACCCTAGCTATTTGATACACTAGGTGGCATTCAAACCCCATCTACTTTGCAAAGTTCATCAGAAAACATGGCACTCAACCTACTGCCAGTCCAAATTAGCCACTGTGATTCCAGAGTCCCAGAAAATACAACAGCTGGCAACCCATAATCATTTCAGGGTTGAGTTGCTCTTTGCACATTGAATAAAGATCCAAGCTTACTTGAGGACACTTTTAAGAATGTACCCTTGGTGCCATGCTTAATGTAAATTTAATAGGATTTGTTAGATAAGTACCAGTGATGATTAAAGGCATATTTACTGAGACTTAACAACTCTGTAATAAATAAATGTACCAACCTGTAGCTATAAAAGTTGTTAAACCTCAATAAATATCTTTTATACAACCACCCACTGGGATTAGCTTCTGATAAACACTTTATTAAATCTAACAAGACACACAGAGTTGCAATGTTTATTGCATGTTATTAAAAGCTAATTGGCTACAAATATCATATTTGTTGATATTTAACACTGGAGCATGCCTGTCTTTTTAAATATGCTCCTGATAGTCATCTGGAAGGTAACTGATACTTGGAGATTTGTGCTACTGCATCTAAAATAAATCTGTCTTTTAGAGTACTAGAACAATAATTATTCCTGTGTTCTGGTAGCTGTTTTTTGTACTAAATCTCTTATGCGTTAGAATTCGGCCAACAGCACTGCAATCTCCTGTAAGGAGAAATTTAAGGCTCTGCATTTTTAGCACCAACCTTACTGACTTGTTAGTTTCTGATGGGAATATAGAAGGAGGGAAGGTTCTTCCAGAATTTTCCTGGGTGTTTTTCCTTCCTGTAACTCTGGATTTGTATTTGGAAGGACAGAAGGAATTGCCAAGTCTCAAAATGCTGTTGCCCATCTCAGTATTTTGTGTTTTATTATATCCCTCTATTCCTGAAAACCTAAACAAATCTTTTAAAAATAAAATAATAATAATAATAATAATTAATACTTAGGGCTAAGAATTTGTCACGGTGGTGACAAAAGTCACATTTTCAGTGACTTTTGCCCCCATCCCTCCATGAGATTTTCCCATGACTTCTGTGATTTTCCCAAGTTTTTTGAGATTTCCCCTAAACTGAAGAGCAGATCCAGTAAAAAGCTGGTGAAAAGAGCACGCTCAATGGTGTCCATGTGTCGCTGGAGCTCCAAACCCCTCCCTGACTGTGGTGATGCGGCGGCATGGCACGAAACAGGTGAGAATGGCACACTGGGTGCCACCGGGTAAAGCCACAGCCTCTCCCTGGAGCTCCAACCCCCCCCCTCAGTGGTGTTTCTTGTGGAGGGTGGAGCTTTGGGCATAGGCAAGTGGCGGCATGGCATGGTGGTGGGATCAGAGGCAGAGAACATTACTGTTGTCAGAGCTTCAAGAGGCGCTCAGGAGACAGTAGCATTTCCTGTGCCGTTATCCCCTGTTTGGTCTTACAGTCTAAGCCTGGGGCTTTCAAAGGGCTTTACAATCCCTGGGTTTACAATCTAAGGGGTGGGGGGTGATTTCCTCCTTCTTCTATTCTGTCCTGTGGGATTACAATCTGTGCTGGGGTGTTACAATCTAATGCTTGGGTTTACAATCTCAGGGGGGAGGGATGTATTACAAAATACAGTATAGAAAAATAAAAATACCCATGAGTTTTCCGTGACTTTCTCATTTCTGCCATGACCAACGCATGACTTTTAAAGAAAATTTCCATGACAAATCCATAGCTCTAATAATAAATAATTAATGCATTCTAACTCATGGTTGTAGAGAGAAAACTTGAAAAGGTTATCAGAACAAACCACACTTAAAATCACATGATTTCAAAGATAGCATTGACATTTGGGGTGGGGAAGAGACTGACCCGTGACTTTTGAACATTTAGGACAGGCAACTTGGACAGACACCGAATGTTGCTAGGATGGGAAATCATCACAATTTATCAACTAACTACACTACCTTTGAAGCACTTCTACTGGATAATGCCATAATTCAGGCATCGTTACCTCATTGGGTGTTTTCAAACAGAGCCAGGGTGGCCACTCCTGGGTCTGCTCCGGCTACAGAGGGTTTAAATGGAGGTGGCCACCACCGCCAACTGCAGTTCGCCTACGTGGTACCCCTCTCCTGCAGCTCTATGGCTTTTGGCAGGGCAGCCACTAGCCGGAAGTGAGTAGACGGATTACTGTTCCACCCCTGGCCAATGCTCTGGTTTTGGATGGCCCACTCCACTTGCAGTTCTCTGGAATGTTCCGGAGTGCTGAAAGCAGAGCTGAACTACTACAATTCTGCTCTGCCTCACTCCAGGGCTTTTACACAGATGGGCCACCCCCGGGGGTGGGGTGGGGTAGGTGTCTGTCTAAAAACACCCATTATATAAGTTTACTTAAGAAAACACCAGAAATTCCATGGATATAATTTACAGCCTGTAATTTACTTTAATTGAATTATAAGTTAACAGTGTATGGCATAGGAATATGTATACTGACAGCATAAAGGTATATACTTACAATATTGCTATATAAACTTAGTGGTGGCACATTGGACTCTGCATTCAGTCAGAAGATACTGATATTCCCTCAGCTGGAATGATAGTATGTGGTGGTGCAGGAAAAATATTGCCTGACTGGCTCTTTTAAAATGGACCTGCGAGGTGCCGCGGTGCAGGGGGGATGGGTGGAGGCAGCAGCAGGTGAGCAGCATGTGTGCGGCCTGTCACATGGACACACACCCATCTCCATGCACGGATGCACCTCCGTTTTCCCCAGTGCCTCCGTGCGTGGGCGATGGGTGGAGTGCAGGAGCATGCATCCACCTCACCCTTCCCCACTGGTGGCTACGCATACGCCCCCTTCCCTCACCCACCCAGTTGCTCACGTGTGCGAGGAGAGGTACATCTCATGTGAAAAGGGCCATAGGTGCAGTAGATTCTACTGAGACTAGTTTCCATCCTGAAGAAGTTGATTGTGGTAGTGAAGGAGTGGATCCAGCAGCTGGCATTGGATTGAAATGCTGATACCTTCTAATTTGCCCTGTCTTGCTTGATCTTGCTGACAGCAACAAAGGGTCCATATGAGGTGGCACTTTGCATAAGTCGAGCTGAACCAGAGAGTTTCACAAGTGCAGCGTAGATACAGGCACAAGACAGCTGGAGGTCATGATATGAGTGGAGAAAAAATGCTTGGTACGTTGGGGACGTGCAACTTCTGCTTACATTATTTTGGAAATGGGTATAAGAAATAAGTGGTAAACATCTGAGCATGCCTAACGTAATAACCTACTTAGTGTCAAAAGGAGACAGCCAAGTCAGAATGCATGGAAATGCTTCTGGAGAGAGGATGGGATTTACAAAAATGCTCACTCTTGACCAAGTTGGTTTTATTGAATTCAACAGGAATAGTGAGGTCAGCACTGAGCGTGTTTGAAAATATCACCTATCAGAACTGTGCTTCTCCTGTAAGAAGCCTAGCTGGAGACATTAATTAATTGAGTCCACGTCAGAAGATAGAGACCTGAAGAGGGAACAATTGCTTATTCCAAATGCACTGAATTTGCAAAGAAAATTTTACAGAAAGAAAAAAAACCAACTTGTTATTTTAAGTAACTGAATATTTTCTTGTTGGTATTGTAGAGGAAGCGCCTCTTACTAAAGCTGTTGTCTGTGGCAGCCTCAATAGTGTTCCAGGAATAAAAAGCTTGCAAAGGGGAGAAGAGGAAGAAGATGGCAAAGGAACTAGCACAAACGGATGTGTTTTGGGAGCACTGCAACTTCACAAAATGTTTAAGATATGTTTGCTTTAGGTGCAGTATGGGACAGTGATTGCCAGTTTTTTTGGTCTAACAGAGACCATTGTGAACTCTCAATTTTTCTCATAGAATTTTAGAATTGGAAGGGTGTGCCAAGCGTCATCCAGTCCAAACTTTTGCTTTGATTCATGAATTCCACAATGACAACAGAACCAGACCATCTTGCACCATATGGAGATGGCCGTGCCTACGCATACTTGTGTGTGTTTGACTTCAGCGTCACAAGGAGGGTGGAACACGGAGGAACAATTGTCCCAGCTGACACTGATGGTGACCAAAGTCCACTTTGCTGTAGCTGTGGTAGTTCTGCAAACCAGCTGTAGGCCACTTACCATGGCCTGACAGACAGCTGTTTGGGAACCACCATTCAAGGGCATTATGAATACACAGATGCAAGTGTGATTTATTTAAAGCTGAAACAGGTAGAATTTTCAAAGCTATGCAATTTATTACTAAACGATAGGAATTCTGTATTTGCTATGCTATCCTAAGCATGGTTCTAGCTTCTATTAAGAGCTGGACTTAACATCAGCCTAAGTGAAGGACATATGTAGAACCAGTAAAATTAAAATTTAACTGACAGTAGTGAAGGAGTAGTTTGTCCATGCAGCTTCACTTCAAGAAGATGAAGTGAAGAAAATCAGTTATGAAAGTTCCTAAATACGGCAAAAGTTCCTATATACAGAATATTGAAAACATGAGTGCCCCTCTCCCCACCAATAATAAATTCCCATCATTTGGTCAATATGCATTAAATGTAGTAAAGGGAAAAGTATTTTTTCAAGGGGCTGTTGCATATGTTTAAACCCATGTGTTTAGAGATCTGCAAAGCGCTTTATGCAGACCTTGTAGGTATAATCTCTGCACAGTAAACTACTTTGGATTGGCAAATACAGCTAAATGTTAATCCTTTAAACTGGATATTGGAGCACAAAGCAGTGCTAATTCCAGGAAAACATAATACTGTAATTATGGAAAGAATACAGAAATCCTAAGCAAATGTTCTCATAGTTCAGATGTGAGACCACATTGGCAAATAACCGGCCAACTTGTTTTGAAGGAAATAGCATGACTTACACCATTCTACAGGGAAAATTCAGAAGTACCACCTGTTTTAGGCCCTAATTCAAGGTTGGGTATATGCTGTGCTTAATAGGTGTGTGCACAGTATCTGGATGTGCATGGTTCATGCATAGAGCTTAGAATGGGGCGTAAGTGTTTAAAAGCCTAAACTAGCAGCAACCTTAGGAATAAAATGTCTGTACCACAGACGTGCACGGAAATCACTGAATTCCCTGATGTTTTCCCAAAGCTTAGTTGTTTGAAGGAGCGCACACCATTAAGATGAATACGTTAGAAAATAGAAATCCATCCCTCAAGAAAAGATCCATTTGTTTTAAAAGGCAAATAGATAACAATATAAAATGAGTTATTGAACAGGTAGCAACTACTCACTGGATTAGCTTTGTAATGGAAAAGTCAAGTATAAAAACTGTGCACATCCACTTCTTGGAGTGGCTCCATGATTCTCACTTATCAGATCAAGTTATAGCCCTATTGGCTTCCAGAAAGTAGCTTGTCTCTTTAAGAACAGTCTTCTAAGGCTTCCAAATAGTGTTCTGGAATCCTAATGCCCCCTCCCCCCGGTATTCTTGTGAGAGTTCAAGGGTATAAGAGGAGGGGGAGAAGCGTAGGTCATCAGTTCCTTCACCACCTCAGGCAGCTTCAGAGCAGCTTGCACTCCACCAAAAAACAAACAAACCTACTTTTCAAAAGCCAATAGGGCTGTCATGTGATTCCCTAAGTGAGAATGCACAGAGCCATCTCGAGGAACTACGCTATGGTAAGTAACCTTTATATTTAAATAAAGCTGTGAAGTGTTACTACCTAACATACTATTGAAGAAGAATGACAGCTAAACTCTGAAGCAAAAAGATACTCTTGGTATTAGATTATGGAGAAGAGTTTTGGCAGTGATGTTAGATGAGTCATGCGCTGAGATTTTGACTTGGATATTACATATTTTAACAAAAGGAATTGAGTTTTAGTTATGCCACAGCAATAATTAAGCACCCCGTGCTATCAGCATGGTGGGGGGGATTTGTGCCCGCCTGCCCCAAGACACAGCACTGGGCCAGGGGTGGGGGCAAGGGTACCATTGCCCCTCCCCTATGGCACAAGAGGCTCGGTACCGCGGCCCAATAGGAGGAGAGAAGGGGCACCCGGGGGTGGAGCTCGGGTCAGGTATACATACCTGAGTCACCGGGTGCCCCTTCCTCTCTCCCTATCCATTAGCAACGTGCGCAGAGGGTTATTTTCCTCCCCCTTTTCGTGGTGGGTAGCAGGGTAGGAACCATGCAGTGGCAAGGCTCCCTAAGAACTAAGGGGGGCATGCTTGCATCCTGTTGCCACGTGGGAAGCAGGGGGGTCTTAAGGGCGGGGACCCCAGCCCAGGCTCAGAACGGCTGGTAGGGGGCTCAACCCGCCCTGACCCAAGGGGAGGGTGAATACGAAGGGTCAATTCACCCAGGTTAGGGGGCGAGAATTAGCTCAGCCCCCTGGCTTGAATATATGGCATGGTTCCTCTCTTCTACAGCCACACAGGTTTATTATTTGCTGTTGTGAAATATGTATATATATGTCATGTAATAAAGTTGCGGCCAATGCCTCTTTTATCCCAAGCATGCCTCTGTCTTCTTTGGTGAGTAGTGCGGGCACAAGGGAGCACCCCGCGCTATCAGAATAGGGGGGAATTTGTGCCCGCCTGCCCCAAGACAGAGCACTGGGCTGGGGGAGGGGGCAAGGGCATCATTGTCCCTCCCCTATGGCACAGGAGACTCGGTACCGTGGCCCAATGGGATGAGAGGAGGGGCACCTGGTGGTGGAGCTCGGGTCAGGTATACATACCTGAGTTACCGGGTGCCTCTTCCTCTCTCCCTATCTGTTGGCAACATGCGCAGAGGGTTTTCCCTCTCATTCTTCCCTCAAGCTGGGTTTCTGATTGTATGTAATGCTGTGTCTAACTATTGTATCAACTTCAGTAGGCTGTAGCTGGTCACTGTTTTCAGGGCCGAGGAGGAATTTCCCCATTGTCTTAATTGGCGCAAAAGCGGCCGGGTTTTTTGCCGCCTCTGCAGTAGTTGTGATGTTTAGCTATATGTCCTGTTTCAATGTTATGCTTTTATTGGGTGTTTTCAGATGTTACGTGGTCTGGATTCACCACAGTGGATCCCCAGCGGTGGTGAACTGAACAACCTCCCCCTGTGGTCAAGGAGAGCCCTGAAGAGATGTGACGAGATCGGGACCATGGGAGGGAATTGGGCCACTAGCTCATGGCCCAGGGTAGCGCAACAGACATGATGCTGATTCCCAGCCGTGGTCAAAACACCCACAAGGCACTGGGGAGGGGCGGGACACCGACATGGCCGGATGAGGGCAAACGAAGCCAAAAGCGCCAAAAGGGAACACCCACACAAGGGAAATGGGAAGGGAGGGGGGAGAGGGAGAGGAGCCGCCAAGGTACCACACACAACAGGCACAGAGACAACGAAGGCACAGTGGAACACACAGCACAAACACATGCCCGGGCACGCACACACCCGCACGGAAAAGAAAGGGAAGGGGGGACACAGCGGGACAGACAACACACATGGCACAATGGGCACGGGGGAAGGGGGGGAATGGGCATGGGGCAGGGCCGGGCATGGGGAATGGCAGTCAGACCCCCCAAAACAGCGCAGCCTGCACGGGCACCCCCACAGCTACACAGTCACTCCCGGAATGGGGGGAACCCAAAAGGTTGGGGTACACGCACAGGGGGAGGCCACACAGAACAGGCAGTGACCCGGGCACAATCCAGGAGGTGCACACAAACCCCAAGTGCCAGCGGGGGTGCCATGGAGGGGAGGCAGGAGAGCCGGAGCCGTGCAGCTGGTCCAAAGGCACAAACACACACACACCCGGGAGGTAGCTGGGAGGTGCAGTCCGGGGGCCCCAGAACCCCGAGCTCACACAGGCACCCAAGGGGAGGGGTGGCTGGGGTGCATGAGGGAGCACAGGTGAATGAGGAAGGTCAGCAACACCCAGGGGAGCCAGGGGGTGCTTTGGAGAGCTGGACACAGACACTGGAGATGGCAGTCATGGAGGGGAACACCAGTTGCATAGGCAGATGGGGGGCTCCCAGAGGGGGCCCGGAGCCACAGGCAGGGGCAGCGGTACCACGGGAAGCTGGAAGCACAGCAGCACGGCTGGGACATCAAGGAGGAAGCAGGCAATGGACCACGGCAGCTGGGAGGATGGTGGAGCTCACAGCAGGGCCAACAACCGGGGCCCAGAAGACACAGCGGGACTCACAGCCAGCGGCTGGGAGCCACTAGGGCCAGAGGTCGGGTGCCCTGCCAGGTGAACGAAGTGCGGCCAATGGAGCATGCCCCAGTGGTACCCCAGCATGGACACATGGTAGGCGACCAGGTAGTATGCCTCGAACAGATCCTGCATGGAGAGCCCCAACTGCACATTGGAACGGGACTACACACCTGACAACGTCACCAGCTCCTCTGCGGAGGGCTCCACCAAGCAGGAGTCAGCAGCAGGGGGTCATGGGAGGTGACCCAGCTCCAACAGCTGGTGATACACCGCCCCATGAGAGCGCTGGTACCCACGGGCCCCGTGAATGCAGCCAAACTAGGACATGGCCAACGCAGGGCCCCCCTCCACCAGGCAGATCGTGTAGGCAGCCAGGCTGCACACAGAGAGGGCAGACACGGTCTCTGATGCAGACCATCCCACATGTGAGCATCTCACCTCCGGAATGCGCCCATCAGGAAAGGGAAGCAGCCTCAGAGTCTTAGCATGCAGCCGGCAGTCGCGGGCACTCGCCTCATAGCCAAAGTAATGAAGGCCAGAGCTCAGTCTCGCATAGGCACCCGACAGGCTGTCCGGGCAGCTCAGGAGCAATTGCACGGCTGGGGTATGCCACAGGTCACACAGGGCCATGGTCTCGTGGAAGGTCCACGTATGGGGGGGCCCCTGGGAGCCAGGAGCCTGGTGGAAGCGCAGCCAGTCAAGGTCCAGCAAGCCAGGAACACTAACACCACATACAGGGGGGCCCACATTCCCCGGAGGGGTGGGACGGGACTCGGGGAAGCCCCAAGGCCAAGCAATAAGGCCACGGGCCACAACAAGGCATGGCAACAGAACGAGGCATGGACCACGAACCCTGCACAGCTGCAGGAAACAAGCACACAGACAGGACAGCCGCTGTACTAATCAAGCCAGCAAGGACACAATGTTGCCAGCACAGAGAGGTGGGAGGTGATGACAGAAGGAGTTCAGCTGCTGCCAGCACACCCAGATGCATGCTAGTCCATGTGCAAGGCCCATGCAGGGATAGCAGGTGTGCCCAATTGGATGCCCTCAGCACCCTGGCCCGCCCGCCCTGCTGGAGGTGGCCAGGCCAGCCGGGACGGGGATGCCCTAGGACTACACGGGTGCCCCCCGCCCAGTCACCGCGTCACGACCTGGGGCGGTGCACCACGTGTCCCAGACTATAACGGGGCCGGCTGCACCCCACCCGGGGCAGAAGGCACCATACAGTGAGACAGGTTGGGCGCCTGCGGGATATACCTAGTGCTCTGTGCCGAGTGGTACCATTCGCACACCGATCAGGTGTGCATCCCGACCACAGAGTTGCACCTGGGTGCCCGCCTGTGGGTTAGCTTGGCCTAGAGCACTGCAAGGGTCCGGGGAGTCCACCACAGATGCAGACGCTCTTTGGCCTGGCTCAGGGCCCAGCTGATGTCTGGGGCGTACCAGCAGGCCCTGATCTGCGGCTGGAACAGGGCCACAGTGCTCCGCGAGGCAGCCAGGCACCTCCAATGGCAGAGGGAGACCATGTGTCCCGCTGTCCTGCTCGCTATTCCCATTGCCCGGTGGGTATGGGTCACCGAGTGGGTACAGGAGTGGTGGTTCTGGGCGCTGGCTCAGTGGGAAGAGGGAGCACTTTCGGACGGACAAGCTCACTCTACTGTGCCTTGCAGAACTGCTGACACCTTGGTTGGAGTGGCAGCACACCCCCATGAGGACCTCCTATCCCCATGGTCCAGCGGATGGCCCTCGTGGTCTGGGCCTTTGCAATGCCCAACTCCTGCTGGTCAATCTCCTAGCACTTTGGTGTCAGGGTAAGCACCGTTGCCTGCATTCTCCGGGATGTATGTGAGGCTGTGGAGGGCATGCTCCTGGACTGAGTGATCCATGATGGCCGGCTTCACGACTGGAGGGTTCCCCAACTGCATGGCCACCGTGGACGGCACCCACGTAGAGATCCTGTGCCCCTCCATTGGGGAGGCTGCGGAGTATGTCAACAGGCACGGTTACCACTCCCTGCAGCTGCAGGCTGTCGTGGACCACTGGGGGTGGTTCATAGACATCTTCACGGGCAACTCTGGGCGCAGCCACGATGCCCAGATCATGACCATCTCCCCCTTCTATGCCCGGATGTACCGTGTGGACTTTGCAGACATGGGGATGACCCAGATTGAGGGGGTGCTAATGCCTCCCATGTATCCTGGGGGACCCAGTCTGTCCCATCACCCGGTCGCTGATGAAGGTGTACCCGGTCACCCGAACCCCGGTGCAGGTGCTGTACAATTCCCGCCTGTGCGCTAGCCGGACTGTGGTCGAGCAGGCTTTCGGGGCCCTCAAGCAGCATTGGAGGAGCCTCACTGGCCGGCTGGACTACACGGTGGAGACCTCGGCCCTGGTGATAGGTGCCTGCTGTGTTCTGCACAACGTGTGCGAGACCAATGGGGCTGCCCTCAAATACCCCATGCCCTGGCATCTTCCCGGCCCTGTGCCCCTGTATGTGAACGCAGAGAACCCACGGGAGTACCAATACGCCAAGCACATCCGTGCTGCCCTGGCCAGACATATCATCCAGGAGGCCAAGGCATGAGGGTGCTCAACCCCGACCCCACCATCCTGGGGCCCCCACTGGCTCCCTGGGCGGGCCCCTCTACAACCATCAGTCCGCCCCCACCCCCGGGTCCATGAACAAACTGAGGGAGGCAGTAGTGGTGCCCTGGAATTTATTCCCTCACCCAAGTACATGTATGCCCTACACCACCACCACCACCACCGCACAGGTTCCGTGCCCCCCCTCAGACCGCCCTCCCCCTTTCCCCCCATCCCACATGTCTCCAGGGCCTCGCCCTCCCTGTGGGGTCTGCAGAGCTCTTGGAGCTCCCCTCCCCCCTGCTGTCCTTGTCCCCAACGGTGTCCTGGGAGGCCTTGGTGTCTGGTGGGGCAGGCGGTGGTGGGAGGGAGGGAGGATCTGGGACCTGAGGGGCCCCCCTGGGTGGCTTCTCCCTCCGGAGGCCTACAGGGACTGGGAGGCGGATGCACGGCCCCAGCTGGTGGGATGGAAGCTGAGGTGGTTGGGGAGATGGTGGGGGCCCTGGGGAGCCCAGCATGGGGCCCTGGGTAGCAGGGGTGCCCGGCAGGGTGGCTGCCAACACATAGGCACTCATGGTGCCAGCGTGCAGGAGCAGGGAGGTCCTGATGTCGTGGGACCTCCTGATGTCGAAGCTCCAGGGTCCCCCAGATGCGGATAAAATCCTGGGTCTCCTGGTACCCCCATTGCCCCCCTCTGTGGTAGGGATGACTCCCCCATGGTCCCTCCAGGTACGCCTGCTCCTCCTCCTCTGCCACTGGGCTGTGCCCATCTCCTCTGGGGGCTTGGGCTCCTGGGCCCATTTCCATGTCTGTGGGACATGGGGTGGTGGTGGTTGGTTCCCGTTCTTCCCCTCTTCCACGGCCCGCCCCCTTCCCCCCTCCTGCCAGATGGCCAGCCGCCCGGTCCCCTTAGTGCCCCTGTGCTTCCGGGCCCCCTCCCCCTTCAGTCCCCTTACCCGTTTCTGGGGTGCCTCCTCCCCCAGCCTGGTCATTGTCCCCAGGGCGGCCTGTCCTGGCTGCTTCTGCTGCTGTCCCTCCACCTTCTCCATGTGCAGCACGACCACCTCCTCCTCCGCCTGCGTCTCCACCGCCGCCTCCTCCACTTTCTCCCTCGCTCTTTTGCCCACCCCTCTCCTCTCCCTTCCGCCTCGCTCCATCCCGCCATGTCCTCCTGCTGCTGTGTGCCCTTTAAATCTCCCTCCCCAGCCTGTGTTGTTGCTGGTTGCCTGGCAATGACGCTGTGTACTTTGTCCCCAGCTGGGAATCATTTTTTTAAATTCCAGCCGGTGGTTGCAGTTCAGATGTTACTTTTAATTGTTTCCTGGTGGGAATCGCTTTGACTGCGTTTTCGACGATGGTCCGGGCCGGAGCTCCGGAAGCGTGGTTGATTTTGACCCCTGGTGCGTATTGACTGTGATGAACATCTGGCACCCATGAAACGGACTTTCAGGGCGCTTTGGTCCCGCCGCGGGATTGACCGTGGTTCACTGTGTTTGACTGTGATCTCGTAACATCTGAAAATACCCATTGTCGCAACCAGTGCGGGTAGCGGGGTAGGAACCATGTGGTGGTAAGGCTCCCTAAGAGCTATGGGGGGCGCGCTTTCACCCCGCTGCCACACAGGGAGTGTGGGGGGGTGTCTTAAGGGCGGGGGCCCCAGCCCAGGCTCGGAACGGCTGGTAAGGGGGCTGCAACCCGCCCTGACCCAAGGGGAGGGTGAATTCGAAGGGTCAATTCACCCGGGTTAGGGGGTAAGAATTAGCTCAGCCCCCTGGCTTCCATATATGGCATGGTTCCTCTCCTCTACAGCCACACAGGTTTATTATTTGCTGTTGTGAAATATGTATGTATGTATGTATGTATGTATATATATATGTATGTATGTATGTATATATGTATGTATGTATGTATATATATATATGTCATGTAATAAAGTTGCGGCCGATGCCTCTTTTATCCCAAGCATGCCTCTGTCGTCTTTGGTGGGTCGTGTGGGCACAAAAACTTTTCACAGATTTTTTTTTTTACAGATCTTTTGATGGTGTACTAGGCAGTATAATTTTAATGGATAATTCAATTTGGGCTAGGGTTCTTAAAACAAATGAAGACTTGGGTATGTTTGCTTTGAGCAAGGGAAACATGTAAATATGAGCTTATTTGGCCTAGCTGGACCTTACTTGAAATAAATGGGACTACTCTGGAGTAAAGGCTTGTTCCCATTATCTCCATGTGGAATATAAATCTGATAAAGGACTATATAAAGTAATTGCTCTGAGCAGGGTAGTAAGCATGTCAACTGCACTTGAAAGTGATGAGTATGAAATTCATGCAATAGGTGCAGGTAATGGCTGCTACTTCAAATCTAGCATCATATCTAAGTGAAACAGTTGCCGTTTTGTATAAATTGAAGTTAAGAGTTTTACACGGGTGAAGCAAATAAAGAGCAGAAAGAGACGGAAAACGGAGGTCATTGCTAGCCAGTGCAGGAAAGTAATAGCAACAACAGTATTTCTGTATTTATGCAATGCCACAAAATATGGAAAAGGGCAGGAGGAGATTTATTTGAACTTAAGTAGGGCATCCACTATTTAACACTTCACTCTAACACAGATATTTTCAGAGGTCAAAGGTAGATCAACTCTCAGATAGCATTGGGTGCCTAACTTGCCAAAGTTAGGCTCCTTTCAAAATCCCAGCCTAAATTTATGGAAGTTTTCAACCAGAAAAGCAAATCGGAGAATGGTGATTGTCCCATAGCAAATTACAAGTAGGCAGATATGGAATACCACATTCTCATAACTGACGTTGATTTAAAAATAAAAATGTGCCGGATTCTGGGCCTATGCTAATATTATGCTATTGCATAAAATCATCCCACTAAGACCTGATGAGTACAACTGTGATCCAGCAAGATTCACCTCCAAAGGAGGAGAGCCCATACTACATTATTTGAACAAATGAACAAGAGTTAACAGAGAAGTCCTGGAGATCTGAAGTCACCAGGGCATCTTAAGTACCAGGAGAGAAAAAAAGTTGAGTGCTAGATTTCTCAGGTGTGTGGGGAGAGAAATGAGAGGATGTGTATTGGTTTCAGTAGAGTAACTGCACTAGCATTGGAGTCATGGCCATAGGCCTGAACTTTATAGGGGGAGTGGGGCTGACCCTCCCCACACACTATTCTCAGTGAGCCCCCCTGAGATTTCCTAGTACCTAGGTTACTAAATGTTTAATTTTAGTAATAAATAAATAAATAATAATTAAATTTTGTGCTTCTCTCACCCCCAGATTTGCAAAACCTTGAGCCTATGATGATTTCACAGCAGTGCCAAACTGGCTAACTCTGTAAATAGCACCTTGCTAAAGTTGTGGTGGCACAGCCAGTATTAAAGGCTAGGGAACCAGCCAGATACCTAGAGAAGTGAAATCGTTAATAAACCTTGTCTTTGCATTCACATGATCTTCTCACCAGAAAACCAGGTCCGTTCAAACCCCAATCTGTCTTACATTCGAAAGCCTGAAAACTCTTATGAACTGGTTCTGGAACCAAAAAAAAAATGAACTTGTTTGGAACCAAGCGCTGAAAGAGTTGCCACAGCTCTGCCTTTGAATGTTGTCTTTTCACAGAATTGCTTGCTAACGTATGTGGTTTCCCGAAGGTGCTTGGATACTATAGAGATATGTAAAGTGCTCTTACTTTGAGTATCTTCTTGGTGCCAACTTAAAATATAATTAAGGGGAAGCTGTCATAAAGGACTTAATGTTAAATTAATGGTACCTTGATCATTTTCGCTTTCGATAGCTCTTGAACTGAACACCTCTGTAAAACTAGGGTTTTCAGGAAATTATTGCTGCTAGTAATTATTGTTACTGCAGTGGCTTGTCACTAAGATACCTGTAATTGTTTCCTAGGTATTGGCAGCCTTTATTTCTACCTTGACCCTGGGTGTCATTAGACATAATGTCACCGGGTGTCTGAGTGTGTGTGTGACCTTGATGTGAGCATTGGTTTGGCCCTGTGTTCACCATGGGGCACTGCTTAGACCCACAGCCCATCTTGGGGGAAATTGGTGTTTAGCTCACCACCTGATCTCAGCATGCAAGTGCTGCCACCTTGTTCCCGTGTTGTACCTGCTAACACATCACACAATATCATTAGACACAACTTTGGCCACATGTTCAGCTGGAACATGCAAATGTGGTGTTCACATCGCATGTTCAATGGGTGGCCAAACTGGTGTTGGGATTGTTATGGTGCTTACACACAACGGCCAAACACGTGCTTAGGGGGTTTGACACCTGATCTTTGTTATGTCTAAAGACACCCCAAGTCTCTGCAGAACTGCATATTGATGTCTTAACCATTAATGACTGAACCATAAGTCCCTGTTCTCTCATTTTTGCTTTCAGAATCTAATCTCGTTAACATACACTCGTAATTGGGAGCTCATCTCCATGTTTCCCTTCCTGTTTGTAGAAACTTAACATTTCCCGTTCTTGTAGATGTCACTGATTGACAAAGTCTAGCATTTCCCCCCTTTAATGCCTATGGCAACACTTCAGAATAAAACAAGTCTTAAGGGCACATTCGCATCTGCCTTTACATGCAGATTTTAGCACCGGGAATGAATCCAGAAACCAAAACATGCATGGGGTTTGTCTGGTGCAAAAGCCCCCCCACACGGTTTGTTGTTGATTACCTGGAAGAGTACAGCTCAAAATCCAACCCTGTCATCTGCAAGTAAAATCAGGATGGAACCCCATTCACACTGGCAGTACTTCCTTCATCTCCCGCCTCCTCCCACCACATTTTTGGCTCGTGGAGGTTTCTTTGCCATGCCGCCGTCAGGTGTGAATGTGGCCAGATGCTCTGCACTCTTTGGGATGATCACCGGCAAAGTTGCACAGGGGTGGGGGTGATGACTTTAGCACTGTTTTTGTTTTCGAATTAATTCCCGGCACCAAAATCTGTGTGGAGCAGGTGTGAATGTGGTCTTAGTTTCTCCCTCACCATCTTCAAAAAGCACCTGAAAACTATTTTGTTTTCCAGATGCTTTTAGAAGTTCCACTGCTTGGTTCCTCATCATGTGTTTCCCCCTCCTCTCCGTCTTACATTCTTCTTTTAAATTGTTGATTTTTATAGTGTTGTTGTATTTAAAATATTGTAAAGTGCTCCGAGTGCTATCTGGCGAGGGGTGCTGAATAAATAAATAAATGATGATGATGATGATGGTTATAATGCCTGCCTCTTTCCTATATAGTATTTGGGTCCTGATCCAAGGCCCAATGAAGTCTTTTCCTTGACTTCACAGGACTTTGGATCAGGTTCTTCCACAACAGTATGATAGCTCATATAGCTGCAATGGGTGAAATGTCCAGTGTTGACTCAGCAGTCAATTTTTTTATATGTATAAAATAGGAAAACATGTAATAAAAGAAGGGACATGAATTCACTTTCTCTGTCTGGTGAAAATCATTCCCATCTGCATGACGAACCATTCCTATCTTGAAGAGATTCTTTGCTTTGGGATTGGCATTGGGTCCAATCTGAAAAAAACAAACAGATCTGCACTTTTTACATTGCCAAAATGTGGGAATATTTAGATCTAGGGTTCCAGTTCTAACCCATCTTCGAATGCCAAATGTACACACAACGGTTAACCTTCTGGGAGGACTCCCCGCCCCCCCTCCAAAAAATTGTTTTATTTCTGTCATGCTCTGCACCGAGGTCAAACACTGCATTGCTCTTTCTGGAACGGTTCTGCCTTTATTTTGTGACCCCATAGCACTGTATGATATGTTGGATGAAGGATACGCTATAAAATGAAGTTGTTCAAAGCCTTCCAAAATGGAATAGACTTATACATATTAGAAGCAAAAATAACTCCCACTTGAAGTAATTATTCTGATGGGCCATAGAATGGCTTTTAAAACATGTGCTTTTGGGGGGAAAGGGGAAAATGAATGGCTGTACCTCTCCTATTACTGTACCAATACATCAGCCTATCGCTCAACATTCCAGATATGTAAACCAAGCCCCTTACCTACTAAAAGTCATAGCCTTGTTTTCAGCTAATGCAATTCCCCAGTGTGCAGACACTTGTCCACATGAGGCAATCAATCCCAAACTGCCCTCTAGTGCGCAAGCACCCCACCCCTACCCTCTAAATGCCAATGGAAATAATGGAATTCCCAAATGGAAATAATGTGGATGTGTGAATGGCATTAGGCTTTAATTGGCTTTAAAAATGCAGAGAAGCTACACCTCAAACAAAGTATAATGTATCAGGTGCAATATGGGCTTGGGGAATGGCAGTATGGGTTAACAGAGAAGGTGAAATGCACGCAAGGGGTAACAATTTCAAACTAAGTGAAAATTGTATGAAGTTTCATACCATCTGCTCCCTTGTCATTGCATCTGTTTCCCATGGGTACCTCAGTGACGCTTTACTGAGTTCCTTGTCACTGCACTCATTCCCCTTGCACTCTTGTTATTCCAGCTACCCCCCATCCACTCTCCTTCTCATTCCATACATTTTCCACTGTAGTTTATACTTACTTCTCTTTCCTTGTATTTCTCCTTTTCACCATTAATATAATAGAATTGGAAGGAGCCCAGAGGGGTTTTAAGTCCAGTCACCTGCATGGTGCAGAATCTGCCAAGCCTAAACCTTGACAGATTTATGCTTATTTAGCCTCCTATTTAAAACCTCCACTGATGGAAAATCCACAGTTATTTTAGGGATCCATTTCCATTGCCGGAATTAGCATTTAACACTAGTTATCACCTAATCAAATCCTATTTAACAATGTCATACCAACCTCAAAGTGCAGATCTTAAGGAAAGTCACTTAAGAACATAAGAAGTGCCATACTGGGTCAGACCAATGGTCCATCGAGCCCAGCATTCTGTCTCTTGACAGTGGCCAATCTCAGTTGCTTGGAGACGTATTCAACATGTCACAATGGACAATCCATCTCTTCTTGTTCGTTTCTAGATCCCAACAGAGATTACATCCCCCAACCAGCTTCAATAATATAGCTGTTAATGGACCTGCCCTCCAAGAACTTATCCAGTCATCTTTTAAAACCCAGCAATACTGTTAGCCTTGACCAAACTCCCTGGCAACAAATTCCACAAGTTAATTGTGCTTCGAGTGAAAATGCTTTCTTCATTTTAATTCTGCTGCCAGCTAGTTTCATGGAGTATCCTAGTACTATTTGAGAGGGTAAATAACAACTTCCTATGTACTTGTTCCACTCCACTCATGAATTTATAAACTTCTATCATATCCCAAGCTGAAGAGCCCCAACCTATCAAGCCTCTCCTCATATGGAAGTCATTCCATACCCTTTATCTTCTTTGCTGCTCTTCTTGTTCCTTTTCTAGTTCTACTATAACTTTTTTGAGATAGGGCAACCAGAACTGCACACACATTCAAGGTGTGGTCGTTTTGTAGATTTATGTAGAGACATTATAATATTTTCAGATTTATTCTCTATTCCTTTCTGAATAATTCCTAACGTTCTGCTTACTTTTTTGACCCTGTCAGACCTTGAGCTGAGGATTTCCATGTATTGTCCACAGTGACTCTAAACTCCTTTTCTTGAGTGGTAACTCCTAATTTGGAACCCAGCATTGTGTACATATAGTTTGGATTATTTCCCCCTATGCTGTGCATCCTTTTGCACTTGTCCATATTAAATTTCATCTGCCATTTAGTTGCCCAGCCATCCAGTCTCACAAGATCCTCCTACAATTCCTCACAATCCATTTGGATTTTAACTACCTTGAATAACTTTGTGTCATCTGCATATTTCATCACCTCACTCTTTACTCCCTTTTCCCAGGTCATTAATGAATATTTAAACAACACTGGTCCCTGTGCAGATCCCTGGGTCACTTGTGAAAACTGACCATTTAGTCCTATTCTTTGTTTCCTATCCTTTAACCAGTTACCAATCCACATAGAACACTGCCTTCTCTTATCCCATGACTATTTAGTTTCCGCAAGAGTCTCTCATGAAGAACTTTATCAGACGCTTTCTGAAAATCTAGATAAACTATATCAACTGGCTGTCCCTTATCTACATGCTTATTTACACTGTCAGAAAATTCCAATAGATGAGTGAGGCATGACTTCCCTTTGCTAAATTCATGTGAACCCTTCCCCATCATCTCAGGTTTATTAATATGCCCTATAATATGCCAATCTCGGTTGTTTGGAGACGTATCCAACATGTCACAATGTTTTTAAACATTTAAATTTGTTGATTATTTTAAATGGTTTTATACTTGTTTTTATGTATTTTATATTGTTGTAAGCCACCCCGAGCTGTTCTCAGGAGGGGGCGGGGTATAAATTGTAGAAATAAATAAAAATAAAATAAATAATTCTGTTCTTAATAACTGCTTCCAGAAGTTTTCCAGGCACCGCCATCAGGCTCACCAGTCTGTAGTTTCCTCTGCAGCCCCTTATAAATATTGGCATTACATTCGCTACCCTCTAATCCTCAAGTACAGTGGCAGATTTTTCAGGAAGCAGTAGCTGCCTGAATACTTAAATGTACAGCCACTGTTCATTATAAACGGGACTGCTGAAGCCCCGATTTTGAGGAAACCGTTTGAACTACATTTCTAAAAATTTAACCATGGCTGTAGGTTGTGAGGGCCATCATATCCACAAACTTCGAATACTTAAATATACAGCCACTGTTCATTATAAATGGGACTGCTGAAGCCCTGATTTTGAGGAAACCGCTTGAACTACATTTCTAAAAATTTAACCATGGCTGTAGGTTGTGAGGACCATCATATCCACAAACTTTGAAAAAGATCCATTAGGAAAATAAAATGTTATAACTGTTTAAACGTTAATTGCTTGTGGTCAAAATGCACACCGTCCTTATGTATTTGAATCATCAATATCTCCTCCCCCTGGATGAGTTGAGCCCCCAAACTTCACAGGCTTTGAGAATGAGATCAATAACAAGTGCTTCTGAAATATGATACTGATTGATGCAGCCAAAACTGAGTTATTAGTGATAAACAATCAGTTCTGCTGGTTCGTGCGTGTGCTCTCGAGCTCCTCTTTCCTGTCGGAGAGCCGGGAAGTGCCTGCTTCCGTCCTCCTGTGAGCTCTGTAATTAGTGATGCGCTGAGGAGTGGAACTCTGTAAACGCTGACTATTGTAGTCTCCCCCTGGCTTGTGCACTGTGCTGGAAGGCAAGCATACCTGCCCCCCCCAGCCCTGCCCTCGCTTGCCTTGCCCCCCCTCCCCAGGCAAAGCAGAATCATCACAGCTTGCTGGGGTCGGAGCAGGCACAACCCCGGCTAGCTGGGGCCCCGCAGTATCATGGCTGGGGTGCAGGCTGCAGCCAGCTTCTCCCCCAATAAGTTGTTCTGCCTCCCCTCCCTGGCTCCTGTCCCCATCCCTCATCTTCCTCTCCCTCCTAGTAGCTCCAGCAAGCGGGACACAGGGACACCGATCTCTGGGAGATAAGGCTGTTTGTTTACAAACAGCTCCTCCCCATGTGCTGATCAGAAGGTTGTTGACTTGTAAAGAAGGTTCTTCGAGATGGTTCCCAACATTTAACATTCTCACAACTGGGTTGTGCTTGCTCATCCTATTCAAACAATAGACTGCATGATGGTCTTGAGCACCTCTAGTATAAAAAGCACTCTCCCCCTCAGAATGACAGTTCCTTTCAACCCTTTCTAGAAATATAAGAAAATAATTCCATG
>QEPC01010958.1:3202997-3222174 GCA_003113815.1 Sphenodon punctatus
AATTCACAATTAGAGCAATATTTAATATTTTATCATCAACATACATTTAATATATGTACTAAATTCCTTACCATACATACTTCGTTTTTATCAATAACTAAACATGCATTTTACAGTTATGAATTGTATAATTTAAGTCTGTTTCTACATAACTTCATTGTGTACAACGAATTGTATAATGTCTACACTCACATTCTTCATTGTATGAACTGTACACAATTTGTATACATGTAAATAAGACTTAAATTATTCTGACACAATTGTTCCTTGTCAAATTATGATAAATTATTTTCAGAATTGTAAAATGTGCACGTTAAGTTATTGATAAAAACAAAGTATGTATGGTAAGGAATTTAGTACATATATTAAATGTATGTTGATGATAAAATATTAAATATTGCTCTAATTGTGAATTCATTTCTATGTTTTTTGGCATTTATGTTTTGTTGCAATGTATAGAGTGGAAGGTGTTTTGAATTGTAATTGTACTGAATTATTTTTTTGTGTGTATTTTAAGAAAACTCTTGTACATTTAAGTTTATTTTTAAACTGTTAAGTTTTTTGCTTTGGTTAGTTTAGCAATAGGTTACAAATTACCAATAGTAGGTCTGCAGTTTCATATATGAGTTCCTTCAGAACTCTGCAGTTTATACCATCCGGTCCTGGTGCTTATTGTTTTTTAAAGTGTTGGTGGTGGTGGTGGTTGTTATTTTTAATGCACCAGCTCCTTCAACCTCTCCACATATGACTTGTGTATCAAACTTTATTTCTGTTGCTTTCCTCCATATCCTTTCCACCTCTCTTATGTCCTTTTATGTCACTCTGTAGCCCCATTGCACCCGTTAAATATATGGTTTTGTCTGAGATGTAGCTCCTTTGCATTTCTTTAGAGCTCTTTAAAGCCTATTGCCATTCACACACTCCTATTTCATGCCATGCCTTTTAGTATACTCCCAGCTCAAATGCTTTTTCTAAGAGACAAATAGAAAGGAGGTGCCTGGGGCTTGAATACTTCTCTATCCACTTCTCTTTCCTTAAAGAGTGAGACTTTGACCCCACCCTCCATAGGAAGGACAGCAGGATTTTCCACTCAGAGTGGGATTGTCACAACTGGATTGGGACTGTTGGAAGGTATGCATCTTTCTTCCTCTTCTTGTATATCCTTCCCTATACTGACTCTTTGAGTCAAAAATATCCCTGAGGAGATCTAAAAACTAATTCTTACTGGAGAAAACTTTGCATCTGTTTCTCCAGATATTTTCACCCCTTCTGGATCTGCTCTGTTCAAAGAACTCCCCCACACCTATTGTATTTTATTATTTTAAGGGAGAAAACTTAATTGGGTGACATTGTTTATCCCCAAGAGGAAAACCTTGAAGTGAAAAGAATGAGATAGCTGATGCTATTGCATTTCTTCTCTTCTGGGGATGCTGCAATTGTTTGATCAAATCAAGCTTGATTTGTAGTGCTCCTGTGTGTATTAATGGCAACATTGTATATCCAATGAGCCTTTCCATAACTAGCGTAGTTTTTAAATGCATTTTAGAAGTATTGTTTCTATTCAGTGAGTCCATGAGTGTTTGACATTGGATGACTTTATAAAACATTCCACTAATTGGATTTGTTAAAATAAATAAATCAAACGCTAATTGGAACGTGCCCTGCCATTATTTTTGCTTACTGAATTAGATATAATGGCGTGAAGTCCTTTTTATCATATTTGTGCACTTATTTAAACACCCCCCTGGCGCACACTTCTGCAAATTCAATTATGTATTCAAAGAAGGCATTCAATTTATGCAAGGCTGGTTTACATTTAATCCGGGGGCAAGGCTCGGTAACTGATGATAGGTCTGCTCATAATTAATTAGCATCATTCAGATGAGCAGTGGCATTGTAAAACAGGGGTTATTTTTTCCTTTATTATGACTCCCTTTTGAATCAAGGAAGTCTATTTATATTTTGTTTGGTTCCACTTTTTATTAGTAAGGGGTCTCTCATCCATTGCCCATGTTTCATCTGGGCAATGTTCCCATCATCTTTGCCCCACTCTGGAGCTAGCTTTCCCCATCACTGTTACTCTTCAACTGAGTGCCCTTTTCCCAAAGACTCACTTTCCAACCAAAGTGTTCAAAGGCACAGTCTTTGTTAAGTTCACATTTTCTTGCACTTGAACTGCTTGATCATATGAGGACACTTTTATAAATTTGCTGTAATGTTGTCCTGCTGTCCCAGTCAAATTCTAATTCTTATTGTTCTAAATTTATTAATGCACCGTTATATCTCACTTTTTGCTCTGGTTTTGACCTTTCAAAGTCATAAACGGTCTGGGTCCCATATATCTAAAAGACGGTCCATTCTATCATGTCCCTTTACTGCACTTCTGGTCAGCCGGGGACACCCTCCTATGCATTCCATCCCTTGTCAGTGGAGCAGGGGTGCGTGGGAGGGTGTTATTGGTTGTTGCCCCCGTGTTGTGGAACTCCCTTCCCCAGGAGGTTCATTTGAGCCCAAGCCTGGCTGTCTTCTGGAGGTTATTTGGAAAAACATTTACCAGGCAGGTATTGGTGGGTTTCGATTGGGTTTCTGGGTGGGGTTATGGGGAGGATGGGGTTTGAGGGGAGGGTTGTATGAATCTTAATGTGTTAAACTGGTGTGTGTGTGTGTGTGTGTGTATTGTGAGCCACCCTGAGCCTTGTGGGAAGGGCAGCATAAAAAAATTCAAAAAATAATAAAAAAGTAACTTTTGTGTAGGGGGACTGTAGCTATAGAAGATCTTCCTTCTTTCACTTCAGAATTAGTTAAACTACAGCAGAGGGCAGTGTCTATTTAGAGAGGAGCTGTTCCTGTGTGTGTAAATGTTGGTCAACACTTTCCAGATGTGTCTGTCAATGCTAAGCTGCATTTGGAGGTGCCCCATAGTTTTCAGATATGCTAAATATTCGCAGCTGTTCCGATGCATTGAAGAGAGATTTTTGTAACCCATTCATCAGGTGCAGATGATGCAATAATAGGGTGTGGGTTCTGCATATCTAGGAGTTTCTTCCTAAAATTACACCAAGCCAGAGCCCTATTCCTTCTGGATGCAGGGCACTCATCCCTAACCTTTCTGTCAGTTTCACCTTTTACTTCTCTTCCAGCACAATGCCACTTTGTGTTTAGGTTGCCAGTTACACAGGAGAACTTTCTGTGATTACAGTTACCTTCTTCTCAATCTCTCCATCTCATCTGGCACTTTCACTTTACTGCAGAGCATGGTTTAGTTTATATTTTTAAAAAGGCCCTCCCTTGACTTGACTTGCTTCTCCAGCTATTTTTCCATCTCCCTTTTGCCTTTTATCTCTAGACTCACTGAACATGCTGCCTTCAGCTGCTGTTGAGAGTTGTTTATAGTTGCTTTCTTTCATAGTTCCTATGCAAATTATCTTCTGCCCCATGCATTCCATTGACACTGCTCTCAAAGTTTCTAATGACCTTCATGCCCAACGTACAGAACTCCATTTTCTTCCTTGATCAGTCAGTCACCATGGATGCTGTTGATCAAACTCTCCTCCTTCTTTCTTCTCCTGCATTTCTAAAGACTCCTCCAGTGAGCCATTCACAGGGTCTTCCCTTCTTCCCTCCAAATTTCTGTGTGAATTTCACAGGGGTACATTCTTGGTTCCTTTTCCCTTATACTCTGATGTTAAAAAACACCGCTGTCATGATACGGGGAGCTGCTGCCGACACCATCTGGATTGGGTCGGGCCACCAACCAAATGTGCCGGCAGTCAGGTCACCGGGGAGGACAGGGAGCCACATGAATGTGCAGCCTGCTGGCCCTGCCCCCACACTGCACCCAGTGCCCTGCCACCCACCATGACGGGCAACCATGGTGGACATGATCCAGGCCAGGTCACGATGGACCATCACAAGCATTATAGCCCACTGTGACCTGCTTTGGCCTGGGCTGTTACCCCGGAGGTCTGTGGGATCACAGCCTGGGCTAGCTGCCAAAACGTCTGAGGTCAACCTTGGGTCAACATCTGGTGGTGCCTGAACTAATGTGCAGGTGAGGTCCAGGACAAAACATGACAGCGCGGGCCAGAGCATTCTACTCTCATGTTTGTTATCATCCTCTGTTACTGGGTGAGGTCCTGGCTGCTGAGATTCTGAGGAGCAGCTGCAGTTTAACTTCTGAGACTCTGATGTAACAAAGCAAAAAAAAACAGGATCATCAAGGTAGCATGGAGCCCAGGATCAGCTTTGGCTGAGAGTCGCACTTGAACTGCCCAAGAAATGCATGTCCCTCCAGAGTCACAGCTTCCCCACTCCAGGACTATGTTTTCTTGATGTTTTTGCTGTGTCTAAATCTTGCTGGTATTCCCACCCCACCCCACCTCATGCCTTTAACATCTTCAAGTTCTGGCCTTTTCTGTTGATCCACATAGCTAAAACTATTGTCCAGGTTCTCCTCATCTCCTGACTAGATTTCTGTAACCTCCATTTCTCTGGTCTTAATCCCAGCCTGCTTCACTAGTATGCATCTTTTATACTCCCAGAAAAGGGAATGGCCAGGGCACATTTACTGGCTTTTAAAGGGCTCACACCCCAGATTGTCAGTACTCAACAAGAGCTCATTCATTTTGTACACACAGAATTTTCCAACATAAAAAGTCATATCTACCATACTGCAGTACTCTACTTGACATAACACACATACATACTCCATTGGTTTAGAGTTCATGATAGTGAACATTCCATAAGGAATCTTGGAAAGGCAACAGAAAGGAGGCTTGATCGATTTAGTGTTCGGGGTTTCATAAAGGAAGTAATAAAGAAATTTCAATCCAGCAACTCCAGCTGAACTAGACACAAATGGATATCATAGTTTTAATGAAGCATGGTGATGGACTCCCCACTCTCTTCCCTTACATGGCATATAACAGAGAAGATGGTGAAAGTTGAATAGAGAGACCTTAAAAGGCCACTCTATCACTACTCTTTTTATTCTGTAACAATCCTGACTCGCCACAAACCACTCATATTTTGTGTATGCAATGATGCTTTACGTAGAAAATCTTACTTGAAGGAAGGAATCCAGTCACACTACTTCCTACAGCTCAGCATCTTAGCACAGTATAGAGTATTGTTGAGAAACTGACTTGTAGACCATGTTAATAATGCTTTGAACTGTATTAACTATGGCCCTTGTCACACAGATGCCTCTGTGGGCTAGGTGGGTGGAGGTGTCCGTGTGAAAATGGCCTATGGATGCTTTCCAGTGCCCATCTCATGGGAAAGTAGGAATTGCGGCTCTCCCGCTGGCAAACTCATGCAACGGACAGGGAAGGATTTTGCTACCTTGTCTGTTGTGTAAGCTTGCCAGCAGGAGAGAAGCAATTCCTACCTTCCTACGAGACGGGAGCTGAACTAGATTTGAATAGCACATGCTCCCGAGCCACCAAAGCAGCTCATGGGAAAGTAACTTTTATCTTCCAAATGCCACAGAGTCAAAGAATTGCATCAGACTTGTGGTGGGAAGGGGAAACCATGCTGCCAGTATTGCTTGTCACTGCTGTAGAGTCAAGATTGTGTTGAGATGGTATAAGGTCTGAAACCCTTGGGGTTTGGTTATATTTATTCATAGATTCTCCGCATATGCACATATGGCAGGTCAAAGTAGTATGTGGGTAGCAAAAGGTAGCGTGGATGAGTGCCAGTTAAAGGGGATGAATGGTGGTACTTTGGAACAAAATAATGCTTTATTGAGACTTTAGGTCAATTGAAGTCTCAGATTAATTCCCTGTGTTTCATTTTGCAGCTTTGTTTGGCTAGAGCTGGTCAGTCACTACAGATATTAGTTTGAAACTGTGGCAAGTTCATTTCACTTGCTTCTGGGGTTTCTTTTTGCAAGTATTTTGATGGCCAAGAGTTTACTCATGACAACGTTATACAACTCCAAGAGTTTTATTCAATATAGTTTGAATGATTATTCAGCCAAAAATGTGCTCTACTGCTGTTTGGCATTTGTCATTGGTTTGCCATTTGTTGTTTGTTACTATCTCATTAGAAGATGTTTCACTCAATTGATCAGAGAGTAGATATGACCTGTGATTTGGACGATGGCCAACCATACTGCCAACAAATTGTAAACTGCTCACTTAGCAAATAATCATACTGTCAGTGTGATCCTCAATCTTTTTTATGCCAACACTAGTCCTTAGCTATATGTTCCATTTGAAATGAATTGGATTCACTCTGGAACCAAGGGGTAACATGGGCCCTAAAAAGCTGTATAAAGCTGTAATCCACTCCCATACAAGCCTAACCCTAGTCTAGAACTAGTGACCCATACACCCAAGGTTGCAGACCTGCCACCATGCCACCAAGTTATAGATAAATCCTTCTGAACTGGCAAGAAGATTGGTCTTGTGGTTCTGGTACTGGACCAAGTTTCAGAAGATATGGGTTTAATTCTCAGTGCTGCTTCACAGGGATATGAGGAAAACTCTGGAATCTGACATTGTCCTTGGACTACTGTAAGAGTGAATGTTTCAAAGTGGAAGGGTGGTTTCAGACATCATAGAAGTACAACCCCCCNAATTTTGATGAAGTCTACATGGATTTACTACATGGTAACCCTAAGATGATCCACTATAGAAGCATCCTGGATATTTTTTCATATACAAGATAGTGTTACAAGTTTATTATTGTTTAGCGTGACCATAGGTCTTTGCATCACTATCACAAAAAGGTTTTGCTCCAATACAGCATTAAATAATACAAAAGTAGTGTTCCTAAAACATAACTAAATACTGATCATTTCAGGTTTACCACACAGTAGATCCATTCAGACAGCGCAAAAATCACCACCATCTAGTAACCCTGAGGCAACCCCATTATGCTGGTATAGGGACCCATAACATCTGAAGATATCAAGTGAAAAAAGGGCTTCAAAAATACAGTGAACTGTTTCAGTTAGTTTTATGGAACTTCCTTTGCCTTTGCTTTTATGAACATCAGGATTTGAATAGCCCCTGGCCTCCAGCAGATGGCGACAGCGGGCCCCTTGTCGCGCTCCCTTTAGGAGAGACAAGGGAGGGAAAGTGTGCACCACCTCCCCTGCTGCAGCAAGGTTGCTGCAGAGGGATGTAGAGAGGGGCTCTCGCGCTGGCGGGAAAGAGCTGTTGGGTTCAGTCAGGGTTGCCCCAGGCAACGGGCTTCTGGCCAACCTCCTCCCAAGAAGGGGGAGGAGCCTCACTGCCAGCCGGGTGGCTCCCTTGTCATTCGGCGAGGGATCCTGGAGCCGCAAGCCCCACCCTCCCTCCCTGAAACACCATGGGATAATATCCATCTGCCTCTGGGGGCCAGGAAGGAATTTT
The DNA here is from genome assembly GCA_003113815.1 of Sphenodon punctatus. NCBI lineage: Eukaryota > Metazoa > Chordata > Lepidosauria > Sphenodontia > Sphenodontidae > Sphenodon > Sphenodon punctatus. The sequence goes on from QEPC01010958.1 coordinate 3,210,362, forward strand.
CCAAGTAACCCAGATTGGCCATTACGGGTTCCGGGTTTTTTGCCTTCCTCACAGTGTTTTTTTGTAATGCACATTTGGTCGATCAGACTTGTAGACTATGCTTAGGAGGGTGTTTGGTTGGCTAAATGTTAATGTCGTACTCTTGCAAGGGTCCAGCACTGTTAGGTGTTTAAAAAGATAAGTAATAGCAATTGGAGGCATCTTCTTAAGAGATGGGGATGCGACGCCTGGCGCAAAAGCAAGGCATGGCAAGCGCGAGGGTCACATCCTGGGAAGAGGTGCCTGTCAGAAGGAGGGGAAGGACAAGCATGGTCCTCAATCCTTCAGTGCTATATCCTTACTCTAGTCCAAAAGGTACATTGTCCCCTTCAATCATGGTCTTGGGCCGGTGAGCAAAAGGGCAAACGTTGCTTTGTGGTTGGCACTGGAGGGCACATACAGCCCAAGTCCTGTTTAGTTCATGTTAATAATGGTTATACGAGTTGTGAGTGCTGGACCTGAACTGCTTAAAGGCAATTACCACACTTAGCCTAATTATAATTTGAATAAAGAGTGCGGCGGTTAAAACCCAACTTGGAGTCCTTGTCTCATTCCGGATGCACCGACAATGCTCAATATCTAGTCAGTAGTTACAAACTTGACTCTTCAGGTTTGTGCTTGGCATGTGACATTGTTGCTTAAATGTGCTTTATGTGAAGCCGTAGCAAAGAGATCTGGGCTAATAAACTGGAGCACAATCAGCTACTGAAACAAATAATACAAAACATAGGGTTTAATATCTGGAAGTCTTTCCTTGCTACCCCAAGGCAAATGCAGAAACCTAATGTTCCAGAAATTCATTTTGTTTTGCAGTTTCTATAAAATACACTGATGTAAATGAAGCAACATAGCAAGTCAGAAGTAATTAATAGAAGTATTTATTCATCTCTCTTGTCCTCAGGTGGTTGTTCGTTTGATGAACACTATAGTAACTGTGGTTATAGTGTGGCACTGGGGACCAATGGATTTACCTGGGAGCAGATCAACACCTGGGAAAAGCCAACAATGGATCCAGCCGTCCCAACTGGTAAGTAAGTAGCATGCACAGAAGAGGGAAGGCTTCAAACAGAATGTAGCTATTTGGCTTAGATGTCCTGTGAGAATTATAAGCTTGAACACTGTGCAGGCTTAAAAATGACTGAATGCTGACCCAGTATATGCAATTGTTTTAAGTATTACAAATTACAGAACTGCTTAGAGATTAAATCATGTCAGTGTTGATTTTGGGGTCCCTGCTTGTTGGGGGTTCTGCGGCTATTGGCACGGCCCCCTCGTTGCCATCTTGATTTTGAGCCCCAGGGGTCCTTGCGGTATGATGAGGAATAAGGGTGGGGTGTGGGGGTACAATGAGTCATAGGTTTTGCAGGAGGAGAGTCCCTGGCCGTGGTGCTGCAAGCCCCCAAAAGTTTGAATGATTATCTGTGCATGGGCTGCCAGAGATGATGACCATTTTTCTGCGGCATCCATGAGGAATTTGTCCAGCATTTCCTAAATAATTTTTGCCCTGCGAAGGGTACAGCTGTGAGCAGTGCTTTGGAGTGGTTATCTCCTTTCCAAAAGTGTAACCATAGCTTGTGTCTCATCACTGTGCCTGAGGTCATGATTCTCTCAGAGAAATGTATGATGCCCAAAGATGCATCGGCCATAAATGAGGAAGCTAAGATGATGAGTTTGTGAATACCTGCTGTCTCCCTATTCGTCAGCTCTGGGTCCTAGAGCTTGTCCAATCAGCTGAGGATTGACCTGCTCGCGTATGCTGTTGTTGTTTTCTGCCTTAAAATTTGATCCCACTGAGGTGAATACTTTTTGCAGTGCAGACTCTATTCCTCTGTCAGTGTGGTATTTAGGGTATTCATCACCCTCTGCCTGGAAAATGAAGTCTCTGGTCAGTGTTGTCACTGCTGCATCGACCTTAAGGACAGAACACATCTGTTCCTTATCTCTGAAAAGGCATATCACTTCTTTAGGAACCTGGGTCACCCCCCCCCCCCCCATTCTTTAGTGGTGACATCCTTGTAGGCCTTGGGAGGGGGAAAGCTTTGGTTTTCCTTTCCTCGGTAACCGTGTATTTTGACACGTTGTTTAGTTTCTGGGGTTCCGGTTCCTCCTGTCTGGTCTGGAGCCCTAAAGCATCTGAAAATTTGTGCTGCACCTTGTCTATATAGTCCAGAGGAAACAAACGCATGTGCTGTTCCTCTCTGTTCTCAGAGCTGGACTCTGAGGTCTCCCCTTCCTCTTGGGCTGACCCTTCACTGGCATTGGAATGTAACAGCACCCTCATCACCTCAAGTACCTCCTTCTTCTTGTGGGGGCTAGGGTCATACAGGTACTCTTGATCTGAATCCAGCACAATCAAGTCATGACTCTCTGCCCCCAACTCTCTCTTGTGCTTAACAGGCTACTTGCCTTTCCCTGCTCCCTTGGAGTCTCCCTTGTACTACTTAGACTCCAGTGTTCTTTGCGGGGGTGGGGGTGGGACTGTGGCATTGGGTTTGGCTGTGTAGTGGCTGGTGGTTGTGAATTGGCTGCTTTGTCCTGTCCTGGGGCTCATTGTGACATTAGGGCCATCTGCTGCAGAGTTTGCATTGCTCTGGGGTAGGGGCTGCACCAGACCCTGCAGCTGGTTTAACGTGACCACTAGCCAACTCATCATGTGGGCCTGTGAGTTGGTCCTGTGCTTTTTTGCCTTTTCCAGCATAGTGTTGGATTAGCGATCCCTCATTGCCCCCCTTGTGGGCTCTGTCCCCCCTGGTGACCCCTGTTTGTTGAGTGAGGGCCTGGAGCACTGGGAACCTGTACCATAGGTGAGAAAAAGGAGCCCTTGTCAACTTAAACTGGATGCAGACCAAGCATATACTCTGTATCCAGTAACAGATGCAAGTGCTGTCACTGTGTCTCGGAATGTAACAGCTGCTCTGAGCACTGTTCCTAGGCGGCTACTAATGGAGCTCCTTGTGGGGGAAGGGTGAACCTGCCCACTTTTACAGTGGCCCTTTGTCTGCCTCAGAGAGACAAGATGGCTATGCCTGCTTGGACTTCCGCCCTTGTCTAAAATGGCGGGTCTCATGATGACGATGCTCATGTGGTTATGTGGCCAAGATGGCGGCTGCTCCCAGCCCAGGTGAAGAAGCTGGAGAAAGAGCTGCCCACCTGGGGCCTCAGTTCTCAGCGCTCCCTAAAAAGGTAGTTGCTGTGAGCATTTGCAGGGCATGGGGGTGGGCTGCTACCGGGGCGTGGAGGGGCTCCTGGGAGTTGGTGCCCTCCCCATGAGGCCATGTCTGAGGCACCCTGGCCTTCCTTGCAGGGACTGGGACGGGGGGAGGCAGGGAGGAGGCTAAGGGTGGGCGGTGGTTCCCAGCTTCTCATGAACTGGTGCGGCGAAGTGAGCCCAGCCAAGGCTGCTGTGACTCTGGGCGGATGGAGCCTCCCAGCCCCTCGTTGAACTGGGGAGGTGAGCACAGTTGAGACTGCAGCGCTGTGACCCCAGGTGGGGGGAACCTTCTTGAAGCCCTGGCAGATGTGGAAGCCCTAGGACCTTAGCTCCAGACTCCACAGCCTCTGCAGCCTGTAGATCTCTCCAGGTGCCCCTGCATCCTCAGGATGGAGATGTGCTATGGAGCCTGGCCTGAGCATCAGTCCATTGTGAGTCAGACAGAGCTAAGTGGGCCATCCCAGCGACCTGGTGCTGTCATTAGTGGAGCCGTGCCTAGAGTCTGGCCAAGCTGGGGGAAATCTCTGTCTAGAGCCTCCCAGGATGGGCAGCAGTTGGGACCTGCATAGAAAAACCAACAGAGGGTTTTGTGGTGGTCTGATCGTGCCCCTGCCACCCGGACAAAGAAGGGGGGAGATTCAGCTGGTGGGTTCTCCTGCTGGTCATAACAGGGAACGGCCCAGTGTAAAACTGCTGTGCAGTAAAGGACACTCAGAAGTACTGGGGCACATGTGCATAACCCCTGTATAGGGGATGTTGTATGCGTCAAAACCATGCACAACCCATGCATGACAGTGCATGTGCAAGTTTAGGATCAGAACCTTAGACTTCCTTGATGTTTTACACCAGAAGCTGTGCATAGGAAGCCATTTAATAGGAGGTTGTGAGTAAGTTGAGTTCCTTGATCCCTTGTAGGCTAAAGAGTCTGGCTGGAGCTTGCCCTTGCACCAGAACACAAGGTCTGGGCAGGGAAGGATCCATGCAATCTTTGGTACCATTGTGGAAGAGCCAGATAGAGAGAGTGATTCTACTACTGTAGATCAGTCTCCCGATGAAAACAATCTTGCTGCTAAGCCACTGGATGGCAGTAGCCCCTGCTCTGGGGAGACTGGGACTGTTTTGGGCTGACAGGGAAGGTGTCCTTGCTGCATTGGTCAAGTGTTCCATAGCTATATACTCTCATCACTAAACAGCTTATCCACAGCAGAAGGAGGATCACCCTCTGTCTGCCCCCAGTAGTGCCAACAAAAGAGTTTCGGGCTTCTGCAGGCAGACTGTTTACACATTGCATTGACTAGAAGGGAGCCAAGCTTACAAGAATAGTGCACATCTGAAAATCTGGCCCTTAAAATACATGGTTTCTATGTCAGTGGCATCCAAGTATTGTTCTTAGTCTTATGCTGCCATGGGCCTCCTCCCAGAAGCGACTTTCTTTTCTTTATTCTTTGAGTTATCAAGGCATTAAAAATGATTAAACTGCTCCATTAGCAATATTATTAAAGTTTTTGGACAATTTGTTTTAGATCATTACTAGCATATATATTCTTTTCCATGAGTTATATGATGAATTCCCCAGGGCTGGAAACAGTGGGCCCAGTTAATTAGAAGATTAAGAAACAGATGTTGATTTATTTATTTTTTTAAATGTTTTTTAAATTCTATTACTGTCTTTTACGACCTGAAGGAGATCAATTTCAGGCTACAGATCTTCTGAATTTAATAGAAAGTTGGTCCACCTTCCCGCATTGTATGTGAGGAGATAGGAAAATCATGCCTAACAGATGGATGTGACCATTGAGATTTAATATCCTCGGTGTTGGAGATCCCACTTCCTCTTTGTAACTTCTTCTGCAAGCTTTGAAACTTATAAAGTTTTTCCTCATATGTAACTTTTCCCCCCTCTTGTGGCTTCATACTGTTACCCATTCTGTCTTTGTTAGCTAGCAAGAATATTCTGTCACTGAACTCTTAAGTACCTCCTTTCATGTAGCTCTAAAGAGTTATTTTGTAGGGTATGTTTTCATGAGCTTCCTTAATTAATGTTAATTATTCCAGAATAACTACCACAGAGTGGCTCTACACATTACAGTTAATTATGGGGAAAGTAACACCATGGTACTGAGTGCACAACGTCATCCTGTGGTGGAGCAGCGTGAACACGCATTCATGCTGTTCCATGTTTATGCTGCCACCCTGTGGATTCTGACCAGAAGGGGTAGCCCGTCAGGTGGCAGTATAAATGGATGAAGCCTGAAAGCTCCCTGCTGGTGAATTTGGCAAGGCAAAACTCCCCTTGTAAGGCAAAATTCCTTGCTGGGGACATTGACAAAGCAAAGCCCTGCTTCTGAAAAAGGCCCTATTGTTGAAGGTGATAAGACTGAAGCTCCGCTACTGAACAGATGCTAATTCCGTGGTGTGTCTTTGACTGTTCCGTGGATCTGCAGAGGAGTTCCACAGATTTGTTCTTGGGAACAAACGTCTACAGACCTACATTCCCTCTGTGGGCTGCTCCCCAATTGGCATGACCAGTCATGACACTTGGTACCAGTGTTTGGTTGCTGGAACAGTGATAAGCATTATGGGTCTAGATCCACTGTTGAACCGCTTTTCTGAGGAGTGGTACAAATCATCCATTTAGCCGTGTTTTAACATCCCTGATTGTCAGATTGATAGGGTGGTTTAAATATGTTAGTAGGCTGTTTAGCCTTGGAAAGTTGGTTGTGAGAACACACCCTTCATTTTTGAAAGCTGAATATGACCTGTTTATCTTAACCTTTCTTTATGCTTTTGTGTATTATTTTCCTTTGATCCACCAAACAGTTTTGCATTGCTGTGTCATTCTTCCAAGAATTTGTAGAGTATGTTGAGTTTGTAGACTTGGCCAGGACTGAATCCTATAAAACCAAGTACTGATTCAACAACACACCTGTCTGACCCCACGGGGTAACCAGGGACCTGAAGGGGTAACCCGCACACACCCACTCATGCACCGGTGCACTATAATCCCTCAGGGTCTTATAGTGGCATACAAGGGCAAGAAGCCAAGCTGAAGATCATCATCGGGAGATGGTGATAGTGCACCCTCTGTCACCACACCTCAGCCACATATACACACACTTGTGCATGCTTCACAGGTGCACAGGGGAAGGACGTCAGTGGAACCATGAGGGATGATCGGGAGGGGGAACCCTCAGGGAGAGGAACAGGTAGGACCCATACGCGCACACCCAAATACTCCACCCACAGTGAAGGGACGCAGGGAGAAGGGGAACAGGAACACTGCATCCACACACCCCAGTACCCTCACTCACCCCACCCATGCAACCCAGACACCCACACACAGTACTCACGATCCACTAAACAACGTACACCCACTCAAGATTCTCCAAGGCTTCCAACAACACACAGTCGGGGGCCAGTCTCATAAAGGAGGCTCTGATCACTGGTGTTGGCATGGAGACTGAGTGACCCTTAAATAGGGTCATTGCACCTGTGCAGGTGCTCTGAGTGCCGCGACTGGGCCGGAAGTGGCGTGACCTGCTCTGGAGAGCACTGGGGCAAATGCTCTGATTGCTGTGGGGGCAGGGGAGGCGGCGTGTTGCATCGTATCGGCGCACTCACGCTCTGCAGCCATACTTCTCTGCCCCCTCCTGACCTGTCGGTATGGTTTCTGTGGCGCTGGGAGGCGCACGCTGCCCTAGGCCTCTCTGGCCCCTCAGGGATTCCCCCCCGCCCCACCGATGACCCCAGAACCAGAGGCGCCTGACAACACCATAAAGGAAAAATGGCAGGGTAAGTAGCCAGAATTCTATACTGCAAGCACAGGTCACAGAAAACATGCTGCTTCTTGTTATCCATTCCCCTCTGAGCATAGGTTGGCATGTACTGCTTTCCCTCCACCTTACAGCCAGTACAGAACACTAGAACAGCATTGTGCTGTGTGCTGAAGAATTTAGGCCAGGTTGCTGTATGATATATTTGTAAATCACCATTCTTGGCCCACATGTGCCTCCATGCCTCTCCTTTTTGAAGGCCAACTTTTGTAATGGAATACAAAGTACCCTGTGCTATGGTCAACTAGGCAGAAATAGACCTTTCACCAGACAGGCCAGGATGCTTTCAGCATTCCAAGCATCCTGCAACAGTCGGTCCTGGTAGCAGTTGTAGCAATAAAAATACTTAACATTTCTATGTTCTAAGTGCTTTACAGACATTCATTAATTAACTCCAGTGGAGACCTAACCAGCGCTGACTAGACTGAAGTAATTACTTTGATTGTATTATACATGATTCTGCTATGAATGCAAAACAAATGGCATTTGCCTGTTTGCAACCATTTCACCATGTTGATGGTTATTCAGTAGAACATTTGCTATTAACCCCTCTCCCTTCCTTCTCTGTGGTGCTATTGTATTCTCCCAGTCCAGCAGATAAACAACAACTGTTTCAGAGACAGATCCTCCACTCCTGTAAAACATGATAGCACTGTTTTAATTCAATAGAACCATACTGATTTACACTAGCTGAGGAACAGGCCCTTTGGAGGGAACTACAAAATTCTTGTTTAGAAAGTTAGCGCCTCAACATTGAATTATGACTTCACCTCTTCACACATGCTACGTTTTTGTGAATATTGATATCTGGAAATTATCAGAAGAGTTTCTGGTTTATCTACTTCTGGCTTATTAATTATTATTATTATTTTTATTATTTTTAAAGGAACCATATTTGGTTAGGAATCATGACAATAAACTAGTTGTATTTCCAGTAGCAATTTAAAATGAAAGAGACCTTGTGTAGAGACAGGTGAACTGTCTGCACCATAGTTCAAATGCTCAGAATCGAGACACATACGTTTGGCAAATCCAAAACTGGTCTAATCCCCCCCCCCCCCCCCTATTTTTCTGCATCAGAAAGGGGCCATTTTCAGTTAAAATGTCTGTGCCAGGGGCTTTGGGTGCAGTGTTTCTTTACACCCTATATGGTGAAGTAGCTGGCCTGCTGTCACAGCACCCTCACTCCAACTTAGCCCCTTGTGTCTCAATCCTGTTTGGCTTGGGCAGGTTGACTTTTACACTGGCCAGTCCCAATCCACACAAGCTAGAGGCTTCTCCTACAAACAAGTACGTCTCCAGGGGTTTCCTCCGAAGTCAGCTAGCCCAGCCAAGCCAAACCCACTTAGCATCCTGGTTAGAGTGCACCTTGTTCTTCAGGCTCTGTCTCTTGTTGGGGTTGCTGGTTCAGTCTCCTGGTTAGAGCTCTTAGCCCTCTTGCCAGCTCCACACCCTGCTAGCTCCAGTCAGCTTCCCATCTGCCTGACTTCCTAGCTTCTGGACTTTTCAATGTCCTTGTCCAGGTGCTTGTTGGGTGACTAATTTTAGCTTCATGCAACTTGTATGAAGACTGATTTAATCTCTTAGAGGGCCTACGTTTCCTTTCACAGGGTACCAATCCTGTGAGCAACTGTAACCCTCTTACAATGTGGTCTTTACAATAAAGAATGTAGTATTCCTGTGAATTTTTGCAGCCAAATTCCTGGTTCTTTTAAAATTTGTACCCAAAAATGTTAGTGTGGGGTGCAAACCTGACATCAGAAGTGTTCTTGATTTTCTGAAGACTTTTGCCATTTTGTGCAACATGAATGATGCATCGTGCTTTCAGAACAAGCTTGGAGTTGTACCTGAAAAAATCTTTGCATTGTATTTTGCTCAGGCTAGGAAAGTTTGACAGCTATTTTATTGCACACTACCTTTTGAGTGAATTTGGCTTTATCCCAAGCTAGTGTGATCTGCATTCACCTATGAAGAGAGCTGCTGCATAAGGGCAAATTCATCTCCTGGAAAAGGAGAATATGATCGTTCCACCTCTTCACTGTGGATACTGAACGGAAAAGCAGTTTTTATTGTTTGTTTGTTGTTTATTTGGGAATTAGCTCTCTCCATAGTATTCAAACAAAGAAAAACCGAATCAGTCATACAAAACCTGGACAATAATAATATCAGTTAAAAAAATCATACAATTTACTACTTAGTTAATAAACATATATAAAGTTTATTTACTTAGCCAATGGCCATCGTAAAACACAAAAAGAAGACATTTGATACAAACACATGAGAAAAAATGTATACAAACAAAACAATAATCTGTAATCCGTGTTTAAAACACAAACCCCACCAATATCATATTTCCAGTTCATATTTGGGATTTATCGAACTCCTAGGAGCTAGTTCAATACATCATGTGCCCTGCTAGTTTAATAAAAAAGTCTTAGATTTTAACACAAGAGAAAGAAACTTAGCAACGCTAGTTGAAACATTAGGATCCTCATCCGTTAGGAGAAATACCTCCATCGGGGGAAATACAAACTTACTGTCATAGTAAAGGGGTCAATATAGGTAGAATAAACAGGGCAATACAGTAATATATGTGCCAGTGTCTCCAGGGGCACGTTATGATCTTTGCTATTACAGTATTGGCACATCCTTTCATTACGAGGAATTCCTCTCAGTCTGCCCTCAGTAAAGGCAGAAGGGAAGACATTAAATCTTGCTAAAATAAATGCTACCCTGATTTGCCACATTCTAGGATTAGTCAAATATGAAGCTCCCTCAAGGGGGGAGAGGAATCAAAGAATCTGTGTACAACTGGGAGACCCTTTGAACACCAATATGCTCTCATACATACTGAACTTCCTTGTCATTTAACCTGGATCTGAATTAGGCCCAAGCTCTAGGAAATGGCCAGGATAAAATATAGGGAATTGAAAATCCCATGAAATGTAATTGGCTGGCCATTTACCAACAGCTGAATGGATGACCAGACATGCTAATGAATCTGAATCAATTAGGTTTAGCCGTAACCAAAATTTCAAGATGGTTAACTTAGCCATTACCGAAATTTGGCTAACACCTGCCTCCACCCTAAGCAGAATTGCAGGTGTACATTTCGGGACATGAAGAATTGCCCATAGTATTCTATTTTGCCCAACCTCAAGCTCATTTAACATGGCTATACTCCACATTTGGGCTCCATATAACAATTGGGGTATCAATTTAGCTTTCAATAATCTCAGGGCCGATCTGAACAACTTTCCTCCATTGACCCAATAAAAACCAATAATACATTGCCCTGTTGTCCTTGTAGTTCATAAACATAAAATGAAGTCAAATACTTAACAAACAAAAATGCTAAAAGCCTTCACTCTTCCATAGAGCATGTGTGCGGGCAACCCAGCTCTTGAATGGTCCATCCAAGTATATTCATTTGCAAGCTCTTATTCTTCTGCAGAATATAGGTACGAACAACCTAATTCATGGGTAACCCCCTATAGATATAAATGAACCTATTGAACTAGTATCAGTGCCTCAACAATTACCCACTGATGAAAACAACAGCGAACTGCTAATAAAATACCCAGATCGCTATGGAATAAAATGCTGGGCAATCAGAAGAATGTTAACAATACCACTGGTTCTTGACCAGCCTTTCTCTCAGTTTCGTTACTGGCATGGCAAAACTGCAATCACTTTGGTGACATCTTTCCTTTTGCTTGATAGCAAAAACTACAATTTCCGAAGTCTAGACTTATTAAGATCCAGTCTTACTGATCCAAATAATTTTTCTCTAGGTTTTGCATATATGGGGCAGTGGAACACATAATGCATTCGGTCCTCAATCTCACCAGCCCCACAGATGCACAGGTGCTCCATATAGGGTAGACCATTTTATTTATTTATTTATTTATTTATTTATTTCAAGCATTTTTAACCCACCCATCCTGCCACAGGCAGCTCTGGGTAGCGCACAATATAAAATGTTAACATTAAAACCAATTTTTAAAATAGACAACGGGAGGTATAAAAAAAATCCCCAACCACCCCCCATCCTAACCTATTTCCCCCACACTACCCATCCTCCCCCGAAAGCCAGGTGAAACAGCCACGTCTTGCAACAGCATCGAAACGAGGAGAGATCCAGGGCCAAACAGGCCTCCACCGGCAGGGAGTTCTACAGCCATGGGGAGGCTTCCTTTTTAGGGAGGTTATTGAATGGACTGTGGTACGGCAGCTCCAAGAACACCTGGAATGAACCGCTTTCCTTGATGCCTTTCAGTCCAGGTTTCGGCCTGGGTATGGTACAGAGACTGCATTGGTGGTCTTGGTTGACGATCTCCGTCTGGCGTTGGACCAGGCTCGTCAGACCTTACTGATCCTGCTAGACCTTTCAGCTGCATTCGACACAGTTGATCATGAGGTGTTGGTGACTCGCCTGCGGGACCGTGCCGGGATTGGCGGGACGGTCTTGGACTGGTTTTGTTCTTTCCTGGCCGGGAGAACTCTACCGGGTGGTCTTGGAGGAGTGTATGTCTTCCCCCCAGAACCTCACGTGTGGAGTCCCACAATGTGCCATTCTGTCCCCCCTCTTCTTTAACATCTATATGCAGCCATTAGGGGAGATCGTGAGAGGGTTTCAGGGCATGCAGTGTCATCGATATGCTGGTGACACTTAGCTCTTTTTCCATCGACCCAGGCCATGCAGTCTCCTTATTTTCCCAGTGCCTGTC
>QEPC01010958.1:3293866-3306452 GCA_003113815.1 Sphenodon punctatus
TTAGTTTTAGTGTTTGTAGGAGTAGGTCTGTGTACTTATTAGATAATCCATTTAGTTCATAGCATTTAGAATAGTTAATAGCAGTTAGATTTAGTGTAGACAGATATATATAATATTAGATTAAAAAAAATAAGAAAACCCCATATAAAAACCAAAAAACCAAATAAAAAACAAAAGAAAACCATATAAAACCCAATAAAAAAACAAAAAACCATATAAAAAACAAAACAAAACTCATAACAACACTTCCCGAACGGCCAAACCGAACAGCCGAACCGCCTAACCGAACGGCCTGTTCGGATGACCGAATTGAACAGCCGAACCCGAACTCGGCGAACAAACCGAACGGACGAACCGAATGCAGCCGAACCGAACGGCCGAACCCGAACTGCGATCTGTTCACCCATCCCTATAAATGTGTACTCCAAGATATTCTTAATTGGCTTTAAATGTCTCAGAGAAAACATGAAACTCAGAATGGATGCAAAATATATGGAGGCCAAAGAATGAAATTCCAGTCTTTGGCTTGGATAAAAGAGTACAAGGGCCTGAGATTTGAACCAGCATCTTGGAGAGTTCTGGAGTGGTTGCCAGCTCAGCAAAACCACCAGTAAGTTCTGGTTTAGGCCATGTTTTCACTTAGTAGACTCTCCATTCCAGCACTCTGCAATGCCTGCCCCAGATTGGCTGCCTGCCTCAAGATTAAGGCAGCCCAGCATCCATGGAAAGCTGGATGGAGCAATGTTGTATTGCCTGTTCCATGTGTCCTGTCTGCTGTGCTTTCCAACTCCTGCTCCTATCCACCCTGGTAAGACTGTTTCTTGGGACCTGATGTTCATGGACATCCCCCTGGTTTCGGTAGCTCATCTAATGTTTGTCTTCTCCTGTCTGGATCTGAGTCTGCTGGGATCTGCTCTAGATGGTTCTGCTTCCCTTCACGTGTATTTACCCTTATGTTAGACGGTTGCCTAGATTTGCAGTCGGCTTGAGCCGTTCATACTGCCAGTCCTGGCCTGGTCCTGATTGTGCCAGCACTTTGGGACTGTAGGTTCCTGACAAAGAAGAAGAAAGTTCTATAGCTAGTAGGCTACACCCAGCCCAGCACACTCCTGTAGATAGAGCTGAATTGGGAACGGCTTTAAATCCCGTCTGTAAATCCCAACCTTTCAGGAATGTTGATGAATGTTCGTTGGTATTTTCATTTTCCCTATTGTTGTTATACTTTTGTTGATATCAGAAATGCGGATAGTAATTTTCTGTCATTTCCTGACATCTATTTCATCATTTATGGTTCAAAGGCAGTATATAACAACCAAAGTAGCAACCAAAGTAACAGAAAAAGTATCAACCAAAGAGAAGTATCAAACAAAGTACCATAAGTACCAAACAAAGGCATTCCTGAACAGAAACTGACAAAGGCAACAAGAAAGCATTAAGTTTTCACATTGTGTGTAGGATGACAAATGGTCTGTTTCTGATGGAAATGTCATTCTTGGCAAATCATCGATTCAGCTCTACCTCTAGTCATGCTGTTTTTCTGATGAGACTAGGAACTGGATATCTACACCCATTTCCACTGGATAATATCCTGGAAATGTGTTTTCTCTAGGTCAAGTTTCCTTATTTGTTTAAATACAAAATGGGAATGGTACAAACTGGCATTGTTCCATTAACTCCTCTTTAATTTTGTCAATGTGTATCAACTGAAAATTTGTCATATTACTCCAGTCTTGCAGGGCATGCCCTTTCTGACTGTGATCTTCTTGCCAAGTCTTTCTCTCTTCCTTCTGAACACACTGAATCATTATGGCTATTACAGAGGTCACAGTGTTTTATATTTAAATACAAACAAAGGAGGTTAATAATTGTAACACAGCTGCATATGGTATATATCAAACCTTTAACCCCACTACAGATTAAAAAAACAACTAAATGATTAAAACCTATTTTTGAACTAGAGGAACTAGTTAAACGCTGAGGCCACTTTTAGATGTGCACAGTGCACATGCGGCATAAAATCATGCCGTGTGTAAAAATCCTGTGTGCGGGATTTAGATGCAACATTTCACATGTTACAGCTGGTCGTGCATTTTTTTAAAGCTGCAAATTAAATACCTCAACATCAAGTTATTTAATTTGTGGGATTTTTACACGTGGCGTGATTTTATGTGTAAAGCATACTTGTAAAGTCATTCAAGTGTTTACAGGTCCCAAGAAAAAATTACTTCCATGTTTAGAAAATGTCCCAACTTTAATTAACCTTGCACGATCCGCCTTCTGTTTTGTGCTATAGTTAGTTCAAAGTGCCATAGCTATTATCAATGAAATGATGAGAACCTGAAAATGATTTGTACAATTACATAAAATTAGTTTGGTCCCTACACTATGTGATCATCAGATAATCCATGACTCACTCATTCGTGATTAGGAAACTATTCAAGAGGAATATGGATGGCGGTGGTGGTGGGAGTGTTGGTTTCTTTTATGTGACCGGAATTCATTTTTCCTTTTGTAAGCAGATGTGACTGATATTGTCTACTCAAGGATTAGGGAGATAATTGCTAGAGTTAAACTGTGTAGTTTTTCTTGCTGAATTTAGTTCTGAAGTTGTCAAACTGAGGATCATAACCCCTATTGGAATTAGACCATCAGTGTATGAGGTCATGGCCTCAATTGATATATTCATATGTTTTGTGTCTTGTTTTGCTGTCTGCAGTTACAGAATTATATTTAGGTTACAAAACAGAATCAAAAGAATGGGAACCTTATTTTATTTATTTATTAAAATTTATTATCCTGCCTTTTATCCCAAGGGCTCAAGGTGGGTTACAACACACAGAATCACAGATAATTAAAATCCCTTAGCCAAAATTTCCCAAAGCATATCCCCACCTGCCAAATGCCTGTCACAATAAAAAAAAAAGTCTTACATAGCCTCCAGTAGATGAGCAGGCTTGGGCTCAGTCCTCTAGGGGGGAGACTCCATAATTGTGGGGCATCCACCAAGATTGTCATCTTATGCCTCTCAGGTAGTATGCACAAAAAGGTGCTCCCAGGTGACCTCAGAAGCCATGGAGGGACACGAGGAAGGAGGTGGTTTTTCAGATGTGTGTGGCCCAGTCCGCTTAGGACTATATTGACTTGTAATGCCTTGAAGAAAATGGGGCTTTTTGGGACAAAACTAGCAACTTGAATTGAGCCTAGAAATCTATTGGGAGCCAGTGCAGATTCTGAAGCATTGGTGAAATGTACTTTAGTTGGGACTACAACACTCAGAAGGTGCTTATCAAAGTAAGAGTTGCATAATAAAACTGTTGCATTTTGTTGCTTACTAACCACAAGAAAATATATTAACATTTAATCTCTAATGCATTGGTATGGCTTGTCTGTGCCATTTGGTTTGGTAACCTATTGTGAGGGGTCAGGTTTTTACAGAAGTTACTGAACCATGCTCTCAAAATGTTTAAATGTAAAAACCCACATCGATACAGCATTAGCATGAACACATGTAGGGTTGATGGGCATATGTGGAACAATTTAGCAAGTTGTTTTGAAGCACTGGCCCTAGAGTTGGTGGAGCTAGATTTAAGCTAACTTCTAAATGAATGTGAGAAATGTGCATAATGAGGAAAGCAGATTCCACTTTCCTTGCCAGCAACTCCAGGTCTCTAGAGTTAAAAAGTGAATGCACTAATTTACTGGGCCACCTGGCCTCCCTGACATCCTGTTTTCAGTGGAACAGATTTAATTATTTTGAGGTCTTTCTCCTTTGAATCTGTGTTGCACCAGGAAGTAAGTGCACAATAAGATGGCCGGCTTGGATATGTGCTGTATGGATTCTTATATTCAGCTAAAAGTGTTTTTACTTAACTTGTGGCTTTCTCCATTTCTCCAATCAGAGTAGCATTCACTTGCCCGCAGTTCAGCACAAAAGGTGAAAATGCTGTGTGTAGTTCCTCTTAATCAGCCCCATCCCTTCAGCTTGCTGAAGCAAACTATCACAAGCTGAATTCCGTTTCCAGCAGCAGGAATTAAAGCTCTTTAGGGGGATACGGTTTATCGCACATGAGTACAATATCTCTCTTCCCTCAGACCAGACTTACATAGGTTTAATTGAACTGTGTTGCCACTGGGCCTTTCCTGTGCCATTTGGTATCATATTTATTGAGAACACAAGCTGCTGCAGTGGAAAAACAAAACTTTGAGTAGAAAAAGCAATTGCATCTGAAGAGAGTAGCGTTACAGATGAGGTGCAGTATCAGCTGTGAACATGGCTTTCAGAAGTAGAGCTTGATGTTGCTAATGCTAAGTAACCCTTTGGAGCCAGCTGGGATGCCATGTATGCATCAGTAGTACCTTCCTGGAAAAGCTGAACCTCGATGTCTTCAGCTAAAATAACCACAAATAGCACCACTTATGCTTAGGTCATATTCATACAATTATCACAGCCTGAGGTAATGAGCAGGAGTGGGACTTTTGGTTTTGGATTAATCCATAACTGCTTAGAACGGGCCATTAACGATTAATCTGAAGCAATCTGTAAATTTCCCTCCCAGTTACGGATCCAGCGTTTCGGTTTTGTATTTCCCCCTCCTCATCTCCATCTCCCAGGGCCCTGGAGTGGTAGTTATCAGCCTCAGAGGGCTTGATTGAAGCACCACTGCTGCTGTTGGGGCTCTAGCAGGCTCTCTCCCTGCTCCATATTGCCAGTGTGTAAAATAGCTGTAGGGCCCATTTTGTGCATGCATAAAATGGCCACCACCCTCAACCAAAATTGTGGCAGTGTCATTTTGGCTGCTGCTGTTTTGGTTAAGGGCAGCAGCCATTTTGCATGTGCGTAATATGGAGCAGGGAGGACACCACAGGAGGGAGCCTGCCAGAGCCCCCATAGCAACAGTAGTACTTCAGTCAAACCCTCTGAGGCTGGTAAGTCCACTCCAGGGTGTGGGTGGGGGTGGGCACTGGGCATAGGGGGAAAGTAATTCCATTCTGGCTGCCCTTTTCCAAAATGGCAGTGACACTATGGTACTATTTTGGAAAAGGACACGAATGCGCAGAATGGTCTAACGGTCATTTAGTTGCATGCACAGTTACTTTTTGTCATTTTAAAATTATTTTAGAGGTTTTAATGGATTTAAATACGGAACCAAAATATGAATCCGTAATTAAAACTGTAAAACCAAAGAAATAACAACAACAAAAACAATGCTGGCATTTCATCCTATATCCGACCCCTAGTAACTAGTAGTTGGTCTAATGAAATCTATCATGTGAACAGTTTTCTTCCTGGAATAAGTGTCCTTTACTCTCGAGTAAACTACGAGCATTCATGTAATGTTTGTTACCCCAGTCTCAGTTTAATCCTGAGATAATCTACCCTGCTAAGAATGTGGGAGGGGTTGCCATTAAATCTGTCCTGAGTNTGGGTTACAACACACAGAATCACAGATCATTAAAATCCCTTAGCCAAAATTTCCCAAAGCATATCCCCACCTGCCAAATGCCTGTCACAATAAAAAAAAAGTCTTACATAGCCTCCAGTAGATGAGCAGGCTTGGGCTCAGTCCTCTAGGGGGGAGACTCCATAATTGTGGGGCATCCACCAAGATTGTCGTCTTATGCCTCTCAGGTAGTATGCACAAAAAGGTGCTCCCAGGTGACCTCAGAAGCCATGGAGGGACACGAGGAAGGAGGTGGTTTTTCAGATGTGTGTGGCCCAGTCCGCTTAGGACTATATTGACTTGTAATGCCTTGAAGAAAATGGGGCTTTTTGGGACAAAACTAGCAACTTGAATTGAGCCTAGAAAGCTATTGGGAGCCAGTGCAGATTCTGAAGCATTGGTGAAATGTACTTTAGTTGGGACTACAACACTCAGAAGGTGCTTATCAAAGTAAGAGTTGCATAATAAAACTGTTGCATTTTGTTGCTTACTAACCACAAGAAAATATATTAACATTTAATCTCTAATGCATTGGTATGGCTTGTCTGTGCCATTTGGTTTGGTAACCTATTGTGAGGGGTCAGGTTTTTACAGAAGTTACTGAACCATGCTCTCAAAATGTTTAGATGTAAAAACCCACATCGATACAGCATTAGCATGAACACATGTAGGGTTGATGGGCATACGTGGAACAATTTAGCAAGTTGTTTTGAAGCACTGGCCCTAGAGTTGGTGGAGCTAGATTTAAGCTAACTTCTAAATGAATGTGAGAAATGTGCATAATGAGGAAAGCAGATTCCACTTTCCTTGCCAGCAACTCCAGGTCTCTAGAGTTAAAAAGTGAATGCACTAATTTACTGGGCCACCTGGCCTCCCTGACATCCTGTTTTCAGTGGAACAGATTTAATTATTTTGAGGTCTTTCTCCTTTGAATCTGTGTTGCACCAGGAAGTAAGTGCACAATAAGATGGCCGGCTTGGATATGTGCTGTATGGATTCTTATATTCAGCTAAAAGTGTTTTTACTTAACTTGTGGCTTTCTCCATTGCTCCAATCAGAGTAGCATTCACTTGCCCGCAGTTCAGCACAAAAGGTGAAAATGCTGTGTGTAGTTCCTCTTAATCAGCCCCATCCCTTCAGCTTGCTGAAGCAAACTATCACAAGCTGAATTCCGTTTCCAGCAGCAGGAATTAAAGCTCTTTAGGGGGATACGGTTTATCGCACATGAGTACAATATCTCTCTTCCCTCAGACCAGACTTACATAGGTTTAATTGAACTGTGTTGCCACTGGGCCTTTCCTGTGCCATTTGGTATCATATTTATTGAGAACACAAGCTGCTGCAGTGGAAAAACAAAACTTTGAGTAGAAAAAGCAATTGCATCTGAAGAGAGTAGCGTTACAGATGAGGTGCAGTATCAGCTGTGAACATGGCTTTCAGAAGTAGAGCTTGATGTTGCTAATGCTAAGTAACCCTTTGGAGCCAGCTGGGATGCCATGTATGCATCAGTAGTACCTTCCTGGAAAAGCTGAACCTCGATGTCTTCAGCTAAAATAACCACAAATAGCACCACTTATGCTTAGGTCATATTCATACAATTATCACAGCCTGAGGTAATGAGCAGGAGTGGGACTTTTGGTTTTGGATTAATCCATAACTGCTTAGAACGGGCCATTAACGATTAATCTGAAGCAATCTGTAAATTTCCCTCCCAGTTACGGATCCAGCGTTTCGGTTTTGTATTTCCCCCTCCTCATCTCCATCTCCCAGGGCCCTGGAGTGGTAGTTATCAGCCTCAGAGGGCTTGATTGAAGCACCACTGCTGCTGTTGGGGCTCTAGCAGGCTCTCTCCCTGCTCCATATTGCCAGTGTGTAAAATAGCTGTAGGGCCCATTTTGTGCATGCATAAAATGGCCACCACCCTCAACCAAAATTGTGGCAGTGTCATTTTGGCTGCTGCTGTTTTGGTTAAGGGCAGCAGCCATTTTGCATGTGCGTAATATGGAGCAGGGAAGACACCACAGGAGGGAGCCTGCCAGAGCCCCCATAGCAACAGTAGTACTTCAGTCAAACCCTCTGAGGCTGGTAAGTCCACTCCAGGGTGTGGGTGGGGGTGGGCACTGGGCATAGGGGGAAAGTAATTCCATTCTGGCTGCCCTTTTCCAAAATGGCAGTGACACTATGGTACTATTTTGGAAAAGGACACGAATGCGCAGAATGGTCTAACGGTCATTTAGTTGCATGCACAGTTACTTTTTGTCATTTTAAAATTATTTTAGAGGTTTTAATGGATTTAAATACGGAACCAAAATATGAATCCGTAATTAAAACTGTAAAACCAAAGAAATAACAACAACAAAAACAATGCTGGCATTTCATCCTATATCCGACCCCTAGTAACTAGTAGTTGGTCTAATGAAACCTATCATGTGAACAGTTTTCTTCCTGGAATAAGTGTCCTTTACTCTCGAGTAAACTACGAGCATTCATGTAATGTTTGTTACCCCAGTCTCAGTTTAATCCTGAGATAATCTACCCTGCTAAGAATGTGGGAGGGGTTGCCATTAAATCTGTCCTGAGTGTAGGATGTACACTGCTTTTAAACGAGGAGCGCTGAAGCACCTCCTCAACGCCGCATTAAAGCAAAGCCGCCGGAAGTGACGTTCTCCCTGTTGCCGGCGGCGACGGTGGCTGGAGACACGGGGATTTGGAGCGGCGCATTCTTAAGCCTGATAATTGAAGTCTTAAGAACGCGCCGCTCCAAAGCCCCGTGTCTCCAGCTGCCGCTGGCAACGGGGAGAACGTCACTTCCGGCGGCTTTGCTTTAATGCGACATTGAGGAGGCGCTTCAGCGCTTCTCGTTTAAAAGCAGCCTTAGTACTTACCCCTGATTTGTGTATTTACTCTGAGCTGAGACTACTACTCTGGAGAAAATTATTATGTATGATTTATACTACTACTACTACTGTTGCTGCTGCTACTACTACTAATTGCAATCACAATAACCAGTTCTTATGGGTGTTGTAGAGCTGAAGTGAGCCTTTCCTCAGCCATGAGAAAGGAGTGTTGAGAACCTGTTCTCCATGAAGTCAAAACTGCATGCAACCTTCTGCTGTGCTGAGGGCCTGTAGGAGGTCTGTGTGTCACCCATGCCTTAAGATGTGGTTTAATTGAGATTTACACGGTGCATAAGCCCACTGCACAGGAGGAGATTCTAGCTCAAAACATAGTTTGTTAAGTGAATTTCTAGAGACTAGCATGATTAGAAAAGTTTATACATTAGGTGACTGAAGTACTGTTCACCTCTTGGTTCTACAACTTAACATTACTACTTGATCCTCTCATATATTGGAGGCGTCAGTGAGATTAAAGTATTTTATTTACTCTTGTAACTATCCTAGCCCTGAGCATTCTATTTTGGAGCTCGCAAACAGTTTACCTGGGAAAGGATGGTTATGTCATTGTTAGCCAATGATTTCCCTTACTGAGGCTACATCTCCAAGTCTCTTATCTGATACTCCATTGCCAACGCACCGAAGGAGACAGGACACCATCACTGGGATTTAAATGGCTGTACTCTTTATTTAACCAATTACAATCATAAATCAGGTGGGGGTAATCGCCTAATGCGATATGGGTCCAGTACTTGAACTTTAACCATAAACAATAGAAACCCCATGGGTGGTTTCGATGTACCCTCGATTACCACCCACAACTGTACATAATGTCTCCCCCTCTCAGTGGCCCCGGCCACAGGTGAGGGGGACCAGATCCTTCTGAACCTGAGTAAGGATGAGGGCGCCTGCAGACGGGGGACCATACTTGTCCCTACTGCCCTCGCTTGACACCCGTCCCAGGGAGGCTGCCCCGCCGCTTGCCGTACCCTGCATTCTGGCGAGTGGGCCTCCCCATCTCTTAAGGAGATGACTCTTACTTATGACCTATCTATCCTATTCTAACCTATCGTACTGGACCCCTGCNTCCCATGAGGTTACTCACAAAACCCAGCACCGATAGCTTCCCTGCGATAGTACCCGGAGCCGCCCCCCCCCCGTGCCGCGAATGAAAGCAAACTGGAGCATTTGCTCCTCCGGGATTGGGAACCCTGGAGCCCACCCCCATGCCAACCGGTATAGCTGAAATTCCCAGAAGGCTCTGTCATAGGCTGCTCTCGTGCGCGGCACCATGGATCCCAGAACGGTGGTGCGCAGCTCTACCACCCAAGGCTCCAGACTGTTGGCGGCAATGGCTCTGGGGTCAGCCTGGCCTGTGGTGCCAGCAAGCGGAAATGCTCGATCTGGAAGCGAGAGAGGGCATCGGCTACACTATTGTCTAGCCCAGGAACATGCCTGGTTTGGAAAAGGATATTAAATTTCAGACAAGTGAGTACAAGAGCCCTCACCAAGCTTCATGACCCTCGGCGATCAGGAGGACTGGGTGTTAATAATATGGACCACAGCTTGGTTGTCACACCAAAATAACACTGATTAATTTGCCAGCTTGTTCGGCCACAGATGGACTGCTAACACAATGGGGAAATGCTCCAGGAAGGTGAGGTCCCTGGTGATTCCCTGCTCTTCCCATTTCGGCGGCCATGGAGCTGCTGCCCACCTGTCCCTGAAATTTACTCCAAACCCTGCCCCACCAGTAGCATCAGAGTGTATCTGAAGCTCGGTCTCCAGCAACAGACAATCTCTCCAGAAGCTGGTGCCATTGAATTTGGACAAGAAGGTGGCCCAAATTTGTAAGTCCTCCTTCATTTCCTTGGTAACCCTAACATGATGGTGGGGGTGGGGGGTTACCCACCAGCTTCGTGTAGAGGCAGGACAGGAAGGCTCGCCCCGGAGCCGTGACCCGACATGCAAAATTAAGACTCCCAAATACTGATTGGAGGCGGCAAACCATCACCTTCGCCACCCCCAAGTACTCATCCACTTTGTCCTGCAGTGAGGTTAGCTTGTCCTGCAGGAGGCGGGAGACAGCAGCAACCGTGTCCAGCTCAATCCCGAGGTAAGTTAGTCTAGTGGCTGGCTCCTTGATCTTCTTGTGCGCTAGGCAAATGCCCACCTCCTCGGCTACCTCATGGAAAGTCCGCATAAGCTCTACGCACTTGACCATGTCGGCCCTCCCTATGAAAAGGAAGTCATCTAAATATTTTGTCAGCCCACCCCCCATCGGACTGCTGCCTTACCATCCACTCGACCAAAGAACTGAACCTCTCAAAAGCTGAGAAAGAGATCGAATAGCCCATTGGCATGGCCTTGTCATAGTAGTACTCGCCGTCGAAATGGAAACCGAGGAGAGGAAACTGTCGGGACTGACCGGAAGCAGGTGAAAAGCGGACTTAATGTCGCATTTGCCCAAGGCCGCACCGGGGCCAAAAAACCTGACTAGGGACCCAGCGGAGTCAAATTATGCATACCGGACTGAGGTGAGCCCCTTGGGTATGGCGTCATTAACCGAGCCACCCCGAGGATAGGACAAATGGTGGATAAGCCGGAACTCTTCGGGGGTCTTCTTTGGCACCACACCCAATGGGGAAATCACCATGCTGCGGAAGGGGGGGTACGGGGAAAGGGCCAGCCACCCTGCTCTTGGGTCCTGTCTCTTATACACATCTAGATGTGTATAAGAGACAGGTCATAGGCTGCTCTTGTGCGCGGCACCAGGGATCCCAGAATGGTGGTGCGCAGCTCTACCACCCAAGGCTCCAGACTGTTGGCGGCAATGGCTCTGGGGTCAGCCTGGCCTGTGGTGCCAGCAAGCGGAAATGCTCGATCTGGAAGCGAGAGAGGGCATCGGCTACACTATTGTCTAGCCCAGGAACATGCCTGGTTTGGAAAAGGATATTAAATTTCAGACAAGTGAGTACAAGAGCCCTCACCAAGCTTCATGACCCTCGGCGATCAGGAGGACTGGGTGTTAATAATATGGACCACAGCTTGGTTGTCACACCAAAATAACACTGATTAATTTGCCAGCTTGTTCGGCCACAGATGGACTGCTAACACAATGGGGAAATGCTCCAGGAAGGTGAGGTCCCTGGTGATTCCCTGCTCTTCCCATTTCGGCGGCCATGGAGCTGCTGCCCACCTGTCCCTGAAATTTACTCCAAACCCTGCCCCACCAGTAGCATCAGAGTGTATCTGAAGCTCGGTCTCCAGCAACAGACAATCTCTCCAGAAGCTGGTGCCATTGAATTTGGACAAGAAGGTGGCCCAAATTTGTAAGTCCTCCTTCATTTCCTTGGTAACCCTAACATGATGGTGGGGGTGGGGGGTTACCCACCAGCTTCGTGTAGAGGCAGGACAGGAAGGCTCGCCCCGGAGCCGCGACCCGACATGCAAAATTAAGACTCCCAAATACTGATTGGAGGCGGCAAACCATCACCTTCGCCGCCCCCAAGTACTCATCCACTTTGTCCTGCAGTGAGGTTAGCTTGTCCTGCAGGAGGCGGGAGACAGCAGCAACCGTGTCCAGCTCAATCCCGAGGTAAGTTAGTCTAGTGGCTGGTCCCTTGATCTTCTTGTGCGCTAGGCAAATGCCCACCTCCTCGGCTACCTCATGGAAAGTCCGCATAAGCTCTATGCACTTGACCATGTCGGCCCTCCCTATGAAAAGGAAGTCATCTAAATATTTTGTCAGCCCACCCCCCATCGGACCGCTGCCTTACCATCCACTCGACCAAAGAACTGAACCTCTCAAAAGCTGAGAGAGAGATCGAATAGCCCATTGGCATGGCCTTGTCATAGTAGTACTCGCCGTCGAAATGGAAACCGAGGAGAGGAAACTGTCGGGACTGACCGGAAGCAGGTGAAAAGCGGACTTAATGTCGCATTTGCCCAAGGCCGCACCGGGGCCAAAAAACCTGACTAGGGACCCAGCGGAGTCAAATTATGCATACCGGACTGAGGTGAGCCCCTTGGGTATGGCGTCATTAACCGAGCCACCCCGAGGATAGGACAAATGGTGGATAAGCCGGAACTCTTCGGGGGTCTTCTTTGGCACCACACCCAATGGGGAAATCACCATGCTGCGGAAGGGGGGGCAGGGAAAGGGCCGGCCACCCTGCCCTCTGCTCTCTCCTTTTCAATTTTTGTCCGCACCACATTTTCCAAACCCGCTACCAACTTTAGGTTGGGGGC
>QEPC01010958.1:3307373-3342236 GCA_003113815.1 Sphenodon punctatus
TCCCATGAGGTTACTCACAAAACCCAGCACCGATAGCTTCCCTGCGATAGTACCCGGAGCCGCCCCCCCCCCGTGCCGCGAATGAAAGCAAACTGGAGCATTTGCTCCTCCGGGATTGGGAACCCTGGAGCCCACCCCCATGCCAACCGGTATAGCTGAAATTCCCAGAAGGCTCTGTCATAGGCTGCTCTCGTGCGCGGCACCATGGATCCCAGAACGGTGGTGCGCAGCTCTACCACCCAAGGCTCCAGACTGTTGGCGGCAATGGCTCTGGGGTCAGCCTGGCCTGTGGTGCCAGCAAGCGGAAATGCTCGATCTGGAAGCGAGAGAGGGCATCGGCTACACTATTGTCTAGCCCAGGAACATGCCTGGTTTGGAAAAGGATATTAAATTTCAGACAAGTGAGTACAAGAGCCCTCACCAAGCTTCATGACCCTCGGCGATCAGGAGGACTGGGTGTTAATAATATGGACCACAGCTTGGTTGTCACACCAAAATAACACTGATTAATTTGCCAGCTTGTTCGGCCACAGATGGACTGCTAACACAATGGGGAAATGCTCCAGGAAGGTGAGGTCCCTGGTGATTCCCTGCTCTTCCCATTTCGGCGGCCATGGAGCTGCTGCCCACCTGTCCCTGAAATTTACTCCAAACCCTGCCCCACCAGTAGCATCAGAGTGTATCTGAAGCTCGGTCTCCAGCAACAGACAATCTCTCCAGAAGCTGGTGCCATTGAATTTGGACAAGAAGGTGGCCCAAATTTGTAAGTCCTCCTTCATTTCCTTGGTAACCCTAACATGATGGTGGGGGTGGGGGGTTACCCACCAGCTTCGTGTAGAGGCAGGACAGGAAGGCTCGCCCCGGAGCCGTGACCCGACATGCAAAATTAAGACTCCCAAATACTGATTGGAGGCGGCAAACCATCACCTTCGCCACCCCCAAGTACTCATCCACTTTGTCCTGCAGTGAGGTTAGCTTGTCCTGCAGGAGGCGGGAGACAGCAGCAACCGTGTCCAGCTCAATCCCGAGGTAAGTTAGTCTAGTGGCTGGCTCCTTGATCTTCTTGTGCGCTAGGCAAATGCCCACCTCCTCGGCTACCTCATGGAAAGTCCGCATAAGCTCTACGCACTTGACCATGTCGGCCCTCCCTATGAAAAGGAAGTCATCTAAATATTTTGTCAGCCCACCCCCCATCGGACTGCTGCCTTACCATCCACTCGACCAAAGAACTGAACCTCTCAAAAGCTGAGAAAGAGATCGAATAGCCCATTGGCATGGCCTTGTCATAGTAGTACTCGCCGTCGAAATGGAAACCGAGGAGAGGAAACTGTCGGGACTGACCGGAAGCAGGTGAAAAGCGGACTTAATGTCGCATTTGCCCAAGGCCGCACCGGGGCCAAAAAACCTGACTAGGGACCCAGCGGAGTCAAATTATGCATACCGGACTGAGGTGAGCCCCTTGGGTATGGCGTCATTAACCGAGCCACCCCGAGGATAGGACAAATGGTGGATAAGCCGGAACTCTTCGGGGGTCTTCTTTGGCACCACACCCAATGGGGAAATCACCATGCTGCGGAAGGGGGGGCAGGGAAAGGGCCGGCCACCCTGCCCTCTGCTCTCTCCTTTTCAATTTTTGTCCGCACCACATTTTCCAAACCCGCTACCAACTTTAGGTTGGGGGCATCCTTTTGCTGCTGAACTTTGTGGGCTGGAATTCTAAAACCGTGTTGAAAACCCCTGACCATGTATCCCTATCACGGTGTGCCAGGAGGGCCAACTCTATCTGGGCTGCCTTAACTGGTGTTGGGGCTTTTTCCAGCGGCACTCGAGCCACCAGTCCTGGGACCACCCTTTCCAGGGGGGTACTGTTTGCCTTTTGTGCCAGGCTGCCCACGTGAACAGGCAGAGGTCATGTGGTGACCTATACAGGTGGAGCATGAGTGGCAAAATCTGCATGTTGAGCGTGAACATTTCCCCGAGCAGCCAAACTCCCAGCACTGCCCGGGGGAAGACCCCAGTGCCCTCCTTCCTTCATCACGAAAGGACTCCGAGGCCGCAGAGGCCCCACCCTTTGCTTAAAGATGACCTAGGCACATTCCTCGATCCACTCATACAGTTGAGCCAAAGATCTTTCGCATGCAAGTCCCATTCCACCATACCAGCTGGGTTTTATCCACCGCTCCCACCTGGTGAGAGGTGGTTACTGCTCTGGTGGTCCCGATGACTGTCTCCGCAGCTGCTCCAGCTGCCTGTGGGGCCATCCACCCGCTGGTACAGTTCCTCCCCCATGGGAGGGCCCCTTTCTCACCTGAGGTATGACCCATCGGTACCTTGGCACGTCGACTGCTGCCCAGCACGCTGCTGCGTCAGGGCTTGTATAGGTCCCACTTGATCCCTGGGCCCCACTTGATCCCTGGGGTAAATGCTGCATGGTGACTAAAAGCTTCATCATAGCACAACCATGCCCCGGCCGGGCCTGCCTCATATGCCCGCCACACTATGTCAGTGTATTCAAGCAATTCAGCAGCCCAGCCGGGGTAGGTCTGAATCATAACACCCTGGTAATTAGAAAAGGCCGCGGTCCAATTCGACCAGTTCCTTTTGGCTTTCAGCCGCTTGAAGCATTCCTTCTCTTTCTTTTCGTCCTGCTCAGCTGGATCCACAATGGGATCGCTGAACAACAGGGTGAAAATGTCAACGTACTCTCCTCTCCAGATCCTTTCTCTGCTTGCCGGGAGTAGGTGCTGCGTTCGGCTTCGGTATGGGACATATCCCTGCAGGAACTGTTCCGCTGCTAACCCAGGTGAAGGGGGAAGGGGGTGCGGGCACAGGGACCCAAGTCCCATTCTACCATACCAGCTGGGTTTTAGCCACCGCTCCTACCTGGTGAGAGGTGGTTACTGCTCTGGTGGTCCCGATGACTGTCTCCTTGGCTGCTCTAGCTGCCTGGGGGGCCATCCACCCACTGGTACAGTTCCTCCCCCATGGGAGGGCCCCTTTCTCACCTGAGGTATGACCCATCGGTACCTTCGTTCCTTGGTGCGTCACCTGCTGCCCAGCACGCTGCTGCGTCAGGGCCTGTATAGCACTCTCAGTCCTTGCTACCCTCTGGCGCAGGTTGAAGCTATACTCACCCCAAGAGTCCACAGCTGCTGGCGTGGCCCCTGTAGAAAGAAAAGAGGGCAGGGGCTCCCTGGCCCAACCCCACACGGGAGCCGGCTCTGCTGTCTGCATCCACCTGGCCGGGGCACAGGCCAGTGGGTAGGGCCCCACGTAGGTGGGAGGGGTCCAGCACGCTGCTGCGTCAGGGCCTGTATAGCACTCTCAGTCCTTGCTACCCTCTGGCGCAGGTTGAAGCTATACTCACCCCAAGAGTCCACAGCTGCTGGCGTGGCCCCTGTAGAAAGAAAAGAGGGCAGGGGCTCCCTGGCCCAACCCCGCACGGGAGCCGGCTCTGCTGTCTGCATCCACCTGGCCGGGGCACAGGCCAGTGGGTAGGGCCCCACGTAGGTGGGAGGGGTCCAGAAATTTCCCATTGATGGCAAGGCTGCGCCCAGCTGCAGGACCCCACCCACGCCTCCCCCTTCCCCATCCATCACCAGCACCACTGAGAATAAAGGCTGGGCAGGGCTACGTCCTGAGGGATCCACAGCTCCTGCAGAGCTGCCCAACATGTGGGAGCTGGACCCACGTGACTGCGCCACTTGAGATGCACCCTTGTGGTCCCGATAACGGGCTGGGGTCTTGCTTACCCACCCTCCCCTACATGGGGGGAGGAGGGGCATGGAGGGCCCGGGCTCAGCCCCACAGGTGTCGACCTTGGCACCTTGGGCAAGGGTAGTCAACCCGGCTCCTGAGGCCTGGTTGAGGGCTGGGTCAAGGGGGGCTGTGGATGGACCGTGCTCCACCCCACAGGCATTGCCCTGCATTCCCCAGGCAGGGGAACTTGACCTGTTTCCCATGGCTTGGTTGGAGGGGGTGTGGGGTCCTGCAAGAGCTCCCTCAGCAGGGCCTCGCACCTATCCAATCTCTCCCTCAGGGGAAACTCCTCATGTGCCACCGGGCATCCCCACGGTGGGGGGCACTGCTCCCCAACCCGCTGGTCCCGCCGGGGGCTCACCACTCTGCACCGGGGGGGGCACCTGTTCGTTACCCCAATAGCATTTACTAGCCGCCGTGGCAGTCGCCTTCTTCCTTGTCCATCTCATCCACTCAGTCTCCTTGAATGCTGGTCCTGGATGGGAGGGACACTCGAGCGTCGCAGCTCCAGCTGCCATTTCTTGAGCTCAGGCCACAAGTGGGGTCGGAGCTGCCGTTCTTCTTACTTGAACACTGGTCCCACCCCTTGGGCGCGACCCACGTGCCTGGATCCTCCAATCCTAACCAGCAGGATTGCTTAGCAACCCTGGTCGGGTGCTTGCAATCTGGGCGGCCGCTTCTTTTTCCCACCTTGGGGCCCTTTGCAGCCCAGAGGCGGGAAAAAAACACCCCAGATTCCCTGCCCCCCTGTCATGCGGGTATGGCAAGGGGCCTTCCGCCATCCACCACCCCCTGTAGGGGAAGGGGAAGGCAGAGGCAATTATCACCAAGCTGTGGCAGTCCCAGATTTGCTAGCTGGTTTCTCGCTCAAGAATAAGAAATTTTCCTCTGAGTTAAGACAGCCAATCAAAGTGACAACTGCATATCACTTTGTTTTTTTCCTAGCCTTTCCCTGGATTCAACCAGTCTCTCTTTAACACTCTGTTAGAATCACTATTGGCTTACCTATACCAAACAATCTTATTTGCCTTGCTTGGAGGATGCAAAGTGCAACATGCTCCCCACTGAGACATGACAGCTGAGGTTCGGAACACGATTAAATCCTAAGGCCACAATCTTCAAAACACTTATATGGGAGTATTCCCATTTGAAGTCAGTGGGCATACTCCAGAGTAAACTGTTTAAGAATTGTTGTCTTTTGTTTCAGATGCGACTTCCTGGCTAAGTGCTTTCTTCCCAGAATTGTTTTGTTCATCAGATTTATTTTAAAACTTCCCTAACTTTCCAAGTTAAGTGTTGTGCAACTTGTAGTTGGGTGTGTTAATGCTATATGATTATTTGTTTATTTATGTATTTAATTAATTAATTAACATAATTTATATCTCCCTCCTGCCGAAGCAGCTTGGGGTGACTAACGATCATAAATTAAATTAAATAGAAATAGAAATAGAAATAAAATATGAATATAAAACACGACAATAAATAAACAGTCCAAATAAAACAAGAGCATAAAACAACACACACGGGGGATGTCAAAAAACAGCCCTCCCACCCCGTAACCCTAACTCCCCACATTTCACCCATCTCCTTCAGCAAAAGCCTGGTGGAAGAGCCAGGATTTACACATTTATCGAAAGGAGGAGAGGTCTGGGACCAACCGGGCCTCTGCTGGAAGGGAGTTCCACAGTCTAGGCGCAGCCACTGAGAACACCCTTTCCATGGTGGCCCCCCAAGCAACTCAGGAAATTTGGAGAAGGGCATCCCCGGCAGACCACAGGGACTGATCCAGAGCATGGGGAGTGAGGCAGTCCCGCAGGTAGGTAGAGACTGTGTAGGGCTTTATAGATAAACACCAACACCTTGAATTGGGTGTCGGGCCTGGAAGAATATAAGCAGCCAGTGCAGAGAACATAGCACTTGTGTAATGTGCTCTCAGCAACCCAACCCTGTGAGGAGGCGCGCTGCCACCTTCTGCACCAGCTTCAACCTCCAACCTCATGGGGAGCCCCACGTAGAGCGTGTTACAATAGTCCAGTCTTGAGGTGATGAAGGCATAGACGATGGTGGCCAGATCGGAGTCCGAGACACATGGCTGAAGCCGCCGTACAAGATATAACTGGCAGAACACGCTCCTTGCCAAAGCCCCATCTGGACATCTAGGCAGAGTTGAGAATCGAGAAGCACACCCAGACTACAAACCTGGGGAACCTGTATGGGGCAGACCCCATCAATGACAGGGGACGCTTTACCCACCAGCAACACCTCCATCTTGTAGAGATTCAGCCTCAGTCGGCTCGCCCTCATCCAGTCCCCAACAGCCGCCAGACACTGAGTAAGCGCTGAGACTGCCGGGTCTGGATTGGATGAAAATGAAAGGTAGAGTTGAGTGTCATTTATTTATTTATTTTAAACAATTTTCTACTAGGGATGTGTGAACACTGGGGGGTTTGGGGTTCGGCCCGTTCAGGGTTCAGCCCCCCGAAATTGTTCAGATTTGGGCTGTTTTGCCCAACCTGTTCGGTTTCACCGAACCTGTTTGGGGGGTGGGGGGAACCCGGTTTTCCCTCCCCCCTCCAGGATGCATGGGTGGAACGGGCGCCAGGGCTCACCTCCCTTCCCACCCTGCCCAGCCTGGTAAAAATATTTTTTTTAAAGTGAGGGGCCACTTCTGGCCCCTCATCACCAGAAAGGAGGGTCTGGAAGCCCTCCTTCAGTTCCCAGAAGGCTTAGAAGAGACCAGAAGTGCTCCGGAGTGCTGCCGGAGCCAGACCTGCCGTCGGCATCGCTGCCGCCACCGGACCCAGGACCGGAGGCCCTGGCACCACCAGGTAGGTCAATCCCTGGGGTGGGGTTTTGTTTTTAATTTCTTTTTTTTTTACCAGGCTGGGCAGGGTGGGGTGGGGGGGAGGTGAACCCCGGTGCCCCTTCCACCCATGCAGCCTTCAGGGGGGAGGGAAAACTGGGTTCCCCGCTGTCCCCCGCCCCCTGCCCGAATGGGTTCGAAACCCGAACTTTGTTCGGCCGGTTTGCATGGGGGGGAAGTTTTGGTTTGGGGTGTTCAAGAACGGCCCAAACATTCCGAGTTCGGGCTGAACACCGAACCCCCAAACTCTGTTCGCACATCCCTATTTTCTACCCCACCCCTCCTGCTCCAGACAGCCCAAGGAGACTTACATTATAAAAACATATAAACATATAAATCACATAAAATCAAACCACACACTCAAAGGAAGAAAAACAAAACAAAAACCTCCCACCCCTCCCTAACATCCACCCCTACCTTTACACCCCATTTCCCTCACCAAAAGCCAGGCAAAACAGCCAGGCCTTGCACATACGGCAGAAGGAAGGGAGGTCTGGGGCCAACCGTGCCTTGACCAGGAGGGAGTTCCACAGTCTAGGTGTGGCCACCAACAATGCCCTCTCCATAGTGGCCCCCCGGGACCTCGAGAAGGCTACTCTGAGTGGATGGCAGAGGTCACTCCAGGGAATGGGGAGTGAAGCGATCCTGCAGGTAAGTCGACCAAGACTGTATAGGGCTTTATAGGTCAAAACCATGAATTGGGCCTGGAAGACATTCGGCAGCCAGGGCTGAGCCTGGAGCACCGGTGTAAAATGCTCACTGCAGTCCAACTAGAGGTGTGCAACAGGGACCCATGTCATTATTCATTTTCATATTTTGTTTTTGTTATTTAAATATTTTGTTTTTGTAAATATCAAAATTTTGTTTGTTTTTGCTTTTGTCTTCAATTTTCCAATGGAAAACACATTTTTGACTGTAACGTTTTTATTGTTCATATATTTGAATGAAAC
The DNA here is from genome assembly GCA_003113815.1 of Sphenodon punctatus. Classification (NCBI taxonomy): domain Eukaryota; kingdom Metazoa; phylum Chordata; class Lepidosauria; order Sphenodontia; family Sphenodontidae; genus Sphenodon; species Sphenodon punctatus. Next base: position 3,314,946 of record QEPC01010958.1, read on the forward strand.
CAGGAGGGATTGTACCTCCAATGGATGGCATTATGTGTCCCAAACATCAGAAAGATTGGATAAAGGAATCCAATTTTATAAGCAGTTGAATTCTGTTATTTTGTGAAAATCTGCATATACATTCCTGGCTGTGACTTCTTTATCTCCCATCTAATGTAGATGGAACTTGGCATGTTTATTCCCTTCCTCAAGCTTACTATCTATGCCAACTTTCAGAAGGATTGGATAAAGGGTCCGGGTGGTATAAGCAATTCACTTATAAATGTTTGTCTGACTGTAACATCTTTGTAGTTGAAACAGTGAACATGACATTTGGCAGGTCTGTATCTCACACCTTTAAAATCATCTATGCCAAATATTGGAAATATGTGATAAGATAAAGGGTCACAATTTTATAAGCCTGCACAGCATATGCAGGGAATGAGCCTATGCCAGGGATTCTCTTACGTGTCACTGTGGTATAAGATCTGTTTGTGATGTCAATTGGCCAGCAGAAATGTCAACCAAATCTCCTCATTCTGTTCTGTGACCATTCCAACATCTCTCCCCCACTTGTTACTGGGAAGTTCGAAGCATCTGTTTAGGAAAGAGCCGATAGAGATTCTCTTATGTCCCCTGTCGGAGTACTGCAGGATGTAATTGTGATGATAATTGGCCAGCCTGGATGTGTAAACCATGACTGTTTTTACATGGATGGAGGTGGGTGGGGGGATGGGTGTTTTTCTACGGTGTATGGAGGTGTGTATGTGTGTGTTTGTGTAATCGGACACCCACCCACTTCCACCCACCTCCACTGGTTTTCCGGAGGGTTCTGTGGGTGGAGGTGGGAGGATGTGGGTATTGCAGAGGAGCACACGTGCACCCCCACCCACCACCAGCCATATACACAGATGCCCCCCCAACACCTGCTCAAACACTGAGGGAGGAACGTCTGTGTAAAAACGACCCATGTCTCCTGATTGCTGGGATGCTATCCCCAAAGTCGCAGTTATGTCCCTTCTATGCCTGCCTCGAAGCCACCCCCTATGCTCACCTTGAAGCCACCACCAATTGGTCCTGTAAAGCTGGAAGCATGCAGTAATTGACTAGTGAATGTGTCTGTCAGTCAGTCTGAGTTGCTCCCTATTCTCCCTCCCCCTGCCATGCCAGGTGCCTGCCTCTGACTGTCACTGCATGTGCTGCTATTTATCTGAATAATGGTCTTCAAGGGAACAAATTCAATTGCTTATAAAATTGGGACCCTTTATTAAATTGTTCCTGTTGTTTGGCAGAGATGACAGGGAAGATGTGGGATACATTCCGGCCAAATCTCCTGTAAACCGTATGGAATATAAAAATGTCACTCCCAGAAATACATCTTATAATATCAGGACACTTTGTCCAATCTTTCTGAAATTTAGCAGGATTGGTAATCTTGGGGAGGGACATAATATTCCCAGGCTTCATGCCAATTGGATGGAAGATAAAGAATGTGTATGCAGTTTTTTTTTAAATCACATTACTTAATTGCTTATACAATCGGTTCCCTTTATTCAATCTTTCTGAAATCTGGTACACATAGTGCCCTCTATTAGGGGTACAATATTTCTAAGTGTCATCAGAATTAAATAAGAAACAAAAAAGGTATAGGTGGAAATACATTTTTCAGTTTTTTTCCATTATTTCAAAAACTAAAATTTGTTTCTGTTTTTGTTATTATTATGTTTCTTTTTTGTTGTTACAAAATAAAAAGGAAAATGTATGTTTTCATTATCATAATAATGAAAATGAATTGGACATCCCTAGGCCCGACAGGCCGTTGCATTTTGCACTAGCTGCAGTCTCTGAACTTTCATCATGGGTAGCCCGACATAGTGCACATTGCAATAGTCCAATCTTGAGGTAATGAAAGCATGGATGATAGTGATCATCAGCATATTTATGACACCACACACCAAACATCTCACAACCTTGTCCAGCGGCTGCATATATATGTTCAACAGGAGAGGGGACAGACTGGAACCTTGCGGGACTCCACACACGAGGTCCCAGGGAGATGAAAAACAATTCCTGAGCACCACCCACTGAGTTCTCCCAGGCATGGAAGAACAGAACCATTCAAGAAAAATCCTGTCCACCTTGGCTTGGTACCACAAGTGAGTCACTGTCACGTGGCTCTGCCGCCGTCACCAGGCCCCCCTGCATCCGCTGCCGACTCCTGGCCCCCTTGTGGTCCCAATGTCAACCCCAGACTCCCAGGAAACCCCACCCCAACAGAGGGCTCAACAAAGCTGTCAGCAGAATGAGGGCATGTGGTACCCTCATTCTCAGAAGTTCTTCCCAGGCCAGCATCTGCACCTGGCCCTAGTGAAACAGGGATGGAACCTAGGACCCTGCGGCATTCAGCCCACCTGCAAGGAAAACCTCCAGTTGAGGGCACTAATGATAGGGGTACTTAACCCAGTGCTGCATTGCAAACAGTGCTGGGTGATCAGGTTTTCCTGTCTGGACTGGCCCCGCAGCAGTGAGAAGCTAAGTGTTTGTGTTGTTCCCTGTTGTTCCTTGTTTGGTTTTGCAGTGTGATTGTTTATAGGCATGTAGTGAGTCTCTCTTATTGTTTCCGTTGCTCCCTTCCCTTTGAGTCTGTGAGTGAAAGAGTGAGTGCGAGCTGAGAAAGTTTCTCCCTTCCCCTCCCCCTGCCTGGGGCTCCCTACCCCTCCCATGGTTTGTAAGATCCCCTCCCTGCTCCAATCCCTGAATCCTGGGGCCCCAAACCCTTCTTTTCCCCCCACACTCTGGCAACACCGTCTTTTCCCTCCCTAGAATTCCCCCTGGGGTGTCTGCAGGTGATTGCGTGTGATAGGGAGCCACAGGACCCTTGGATCCCCATGCCTAATTATGATAGGGGCCTAACTTCCTTACCTGCTCAGCAGTCGGAAGGGCCCAAATACTATCCTGATGGGCATTTATACCCAGAGAGAGTCCTTGGGGGCCAAGGGGCACCTTGTGCGTGGTTGAGAGGCACCCAGTTCCCTTTTCCCCCTCCCCCCATAACAGTCACCAACATCTCATGGTCAAGGTATCAAAGGCAGCTGACAGATTTAACAGAATCCGCAAGGTTGAGCGACCCTGATCCACTCCACGGTGGAGGTTTTCAACCAAAGCCACAAATGCAGTTTCAGTGCCATAGCCCAGGCGAAAGCCGTACTGCATGAGATCCAGAAAACTGAAACAGTCCAGGTGCTCCTGCAGCTGCCGAGTCCACTACCCATTCAATAACCTTCACTAAAAAGGGAAGGTTAGAGACTGGCTGGTAGCTGGCGAGACAGTCAATGTCAGGTGATAGCTTTTTGAGCAGAGGTCACACCACTGCATCTTTGAGGCAGCCCGGCACTCTGCCGTCCGTCAAGGAGGCATTGACCACACCGGCCAGTAGTAGCCCCAGTATCTCTTGGCTGGCTTTAACCAGCCAGGATGGGCATGGGTCTAGTTCACAAGAGGTGGCTCTGACCACCCCAAGAACATCCTCCGCATCAGCAGGCGACACCTCTGAAACTGATCCCACAAAACCGGACACGGTGGGACTTCCATAACCTCTGGTTCTCTCATTGTAATAAATGCGGTGGTGAAGTCATGGTGAATCCAAGTTTTTTTACCCGCAAAGTAATCAACAAACATGTCACAGTGGACATTGGAAGATTCCAGTTCCAGTCGCAAGAAGGATGGACTGACTGGCCCCCCTCACCACCCGGAAAAGCTCTGCTGGACGAAACTTTGCAGATTATTATTATTATTATTATTATTATTATTATTTATTTATTTATTTATTTATTTATTTATTTTTGACATTTATACCCCGCCCCTCCTGAAAACAGCTCGGGGCGGCTTCCAACACTATGCTATGAGGGCAGCAAGAAACCTCTTCTTTGCTGCCCACACAGCCATGGCATAGGCTCATAAATTAGCTCTATGTGGAGTCTGTTGGTTTCAGCACACCAACGGTGCCACCGTCGCTCTAACCGCCGCCCTTCTCGCTTCAACTGTCGCAGATCCTCAGTAAACCAAGGAGGCTTGCTGCGTCTATGTTTGCTGCTTGGGGGTTGGACTTTGGACTACTGCTGCTGCTACATCTGCCCATGATTAATTCTCTCCCTGCTTCAGGTACAAAAGAACCTCCTTCCTCATGGTCAGTGGCAGGGGGAGTGCAAGGCAGCTGCCATGGTAGACACACTGGGAGCCACCTGATAGAATCCCTTCTCACTCCACCAGTGTCTGCTCCGCATTATATGTCAGTTTTAACCGGTGAGATCATTCATTACCTGCTTTGGAATAATGGTGTAACTGGAGGCTCATACGCTTTGTTTCTTATGTAATCTGGTCGCATTTCTCATGAGTAACTGGACCCTGTACCAAATTTGTTCATAGAACAAGTTTAAGTGTTTCATGTTTATACCTCGGTCTCTGCTTGCTCTGTCTTTAAGTGCTGTTCATCCCACATCTCAAGCCAGCTTCCTACCCAACCACTTGCTGCCAGTCACTGCTGCTGATCACTCCCAACCGCCACAGTATCTTCTGGCTCCATCCTCCCCTCTCTTCTACTTCCCAAAATCACTATCTCCTCCGTGTGCAACATGGGACCAGTCTGACAACTCAAGACTATAAGTTTTTTTTGTAATAGCTAATAATAATAATAATAATAATAATAATAATAATAATAATAATAAATAAGAATTAATTAATACAGGCTTTTGGTGCTCTAAGTGTTTTACAGTTCTTTCCTAGTTCATCCTCATAACAGCCTTGTAAGTCATTCCCATTTTGCAGATGGGAAACGGAGGGTGAGACATCGTAACTTGCCCAAGCCCACCCATTGTGTACATCAGGGGTGCGGAAACTTTTCTGTCCTGAGGGCCACATTAAATATTAGTACAAGCTCCAAGGGCCACTTAGAGGTTGGGGACGGGGGTGCTAAACAGGTGTATTTAAAAAAAGGAGGGCCCAGATCATGGATCTGGCCCATGGATCCATCCCCTAGCCTTGTGTGCATGTTCTCATCTCTGCTACATTATCCTGAGCTCAGTTTTTCAGTGCTTGGGGGTAGATCCAGCCACTGGAAAGGGGCTACATAAAAACTTGCCGAGGGCCGCAATTGGCCCCCAGGCCTAAGGTTTCCCATCCCTGGTGTACATGGCTAAGACAGGGTGTTTTTAAATGAGAAAAGCTTGAGGGGTGGGTTCTGTGGCCGCTGAGTGGCACAGCTGCGGAGCAGCCACTCTAGTGGAGTGAGTGAGTGTGGAGGGATTCTAGTGTCTACCATGGAAGCTGCTTTGCACTCCCGCCTGCCACTGACGGACAGAAAAATGGTACCAGGCTGGCCTTTGAAATTGATATGTCCTCATGTGTGCACTGGGGAACTGGGCTCCTCAGTGCTTGTGGCCAGTTCCTCTGACTTGCAAAGGCCATGTCCCCCGCCCACAGCGCCTGTGAGCGGGGATCTGTCTGCTGACATGGGTGGCCACCCCAGTTCATACGGGCAGGGGACGAGTGGGCGCCTGTTGCCACACACTTTTTTGGCTCGCTTCACGTAGGGCACTCCGAATTTCTTCTCAGTGACTCATACCCACACATGCCACCTTCAGAAAGGCAGTCAGATGAGTGGCTCCTGGGTGGCCCTACGTGGTAGTATCTCCTTTAAAAATACCCAGGGTCTGAATCCTGCTATCCCACATTCAAATCCAATACAGTCTCCACTATACAATATTGATTCTTGCCAGCATAGAGGATTGGTTTATGCCTGGCACTCGAATATTATTTCATTGGACAGTTACTGCAATTTTAGCATAGTGTAAGCTAAATTTTCAAACAGCTGTCTCACCCCATTCTTCAGTTTTTCGGGCACGGTTATTTGCTGGAATAAAAGTTATCAGCTTTATTTTTTTGTGAGTACATTTGTATGTGTTAGGTCAATTTCAGAGTCTGGGCTATTAGGTAGCTAGAGACGTCCCCCCCCCCTCCTATATTTCTACAAGCATGACTGCCAAGCACTGTACCCTCCTGGCATTCTACCGAGTGACATGAGCAGGTCTCCTTGGCAAGAAAACCTTATAGCGACACATTAATATTTAGAATGCCCTTGAATGGAGATAAAAGTTACACCACTGTAAAAAGGACAGTGTGGACAGGCATGAAAAGATGATGCCATGCAGAATTTAGACTCAATATTTTAAACTCTATGGAAAAGTTTAAGGTGTTGGGGGTGTTCCCCAGATCAGAAAGATTTTTAACAAATCAAAGTACAAACCCAACTTAGACCTTTTATGTAATAAAACTCAATGTGATTATTTATGATGTTTCTAAGCAAAATATTTAGTATACTGTGTTCTATGTGCAGTAAATGTTACACAAATTTATCTTAAGTCTTGCAGTTAACCATGATGGTGCTTGTGTACTCTGGGGTACAAGAGACCTTGTCAGTTTCAACGTCCATTAAAATAGAGCCCTGCTATGTGTGTATGTTAGAAATAGAAGGGCAAAATGTATCTAGTGTGGCTGCTATCCACATATTTCAGTGATCACACTTATTGTGTCAGCAATCTAATGTCTGGCATGACTATGGCTTTCTGCCTTACTCATTTTGGGGGTCCATAGAATATCATGACATTGTTGGAAGGCAAATGTTGGAACTAGTGTGTGAATGTCTGCAACCATTTCTGAATGTATTTTTTTTAATTTGACCATATCAAACACCTTCTCCTCTTGCCTCTAGACATTTGTGGCACATGATTTTGGCTTGCCTGAAAGTAGAGAATAGCCATTTCAGTATTCTCAGTTCTTAAAATAAGTCATCTTATTTTAGAGCGTGTGAAATTATCAGAATCTCAGATTTTGTTTTTTAAAAAGAAACAAGCTTCTACTCATAGTTTCAGTGAACTGTTTGCACACCTGACCTAAATATAACCTAAAGGATCAAAGGCCAGAAGCCCAATAAATCCAGTTAATATTTAAAATAGCTTATGATTCCATGATGTTTGAACATGTAGGGTTGGCAATAGATTTGTGGTTTTTAGCCTGATTGCCTATGGAAAGAAGGCTCATGAAATCACCCAGGCTGATCTTGCAGGCTGATTTTAAACAAATTTGAATTAGGAGCAGAAGAACCAAGAGACATACAGCGATTCAAGATTTTATAACAATGGATGAACCTGGATAGAAGATATGGTCCCTTCTGTAACTTAAAAAATCCTGTTGACTTATTGTGATGAAGATCACAAAACCAACATGCATAACAAACATGAAACGTATATGTATATGGGCAAACACTGCTTTGTTAATATTGTGTACCTATGTTCGGTATCAAACTGATTGCTGCAATATATAGAATAACATGGTGTAACTTATAAGACATCAAGTATCAATTCTACCAGCTTGAATGTAAGTTGTGGAAACAGCTTAGAAAAATGAACAGGAAGAGGGAACAGGAAATGTAATTCAGAGCGAGATAAGCCAAGCATGGCTCAGACAAAATAATCTGCCCCGAATACACATCCCAAACAAACTAAATGATCTCACCCCAGCTACCCGGAAAAGCGGGAAGTGAAGGACAAAGGACCAACTGCATATAAAAAGGAGAGGGAGAGAAATTCAAGAGAGCTATCTTGACTGAAGGAGAATGTGAAAGGAACTTTGTGACTGCAACTGATGAGGAAACACCCAGTTCTAATACTGCATTCACACCTGACGCCTGGCACTTTTAAAATGACGTGCAGGCAAAAACACAGCAGCGGGGAGGAGCCCCGGTGCAAATGTGGATCTGCTGCAGCTAGCCTTGCACATGACAGGGTGCGAAATCCAGCTCCAGCAAAGCCATGGCAGAATCCCATCCGACGCGGCAGAACTCTGTTCTCACCGGCGCTACTATTGGCATCGGGCTCAGCCACGCTGCTGCTGCTTTGCCTGCGCGTCATTTTAAAATCCCTAGGCGTCAGGTGTGAATGCGGTATAACAGAGCTGTGACAAACACTTGTAAGAGAGAAATGAACTTTAACATATAACTGAATAGGTAAGATAGGTAGAATTTCCTCAGTAAGTTAGGCATGCATTATCTTTTATGTTTATTTGAAAACTGTTCTTGGAGCACAGTCTTGTATTGCATATTAATCTTAATTCTTATAATAAAATTCCTTTAAGCCTGTGAGCTTAAGTGATTCCTAACTTTGGAGTAACACAGTTTGGGGAGATTCTGAGCCAGCAAGCTCAGATGAACCTGGTAAAGAGTTTGTGTTTTGGGGAACTCTGAGGCAAAGATGACTAAGAGAGTTAACCTCTTACAGGCTGGACAGTTCTGGACTGAGCTGGTCCAGTGAAAGTGTAAGTGGGGAAATTGAATCACATCTAGCCTAGAGTGGGGCAGAAAGGTCCCAACCCTGTCACACTTACATTAAGCATTGTCCCTCCACTCTGTTAGGAAACACATCTTTATTAGCTTTGGTGCTTACTGCATGTGACAGAAGTGCTTTTATGTTATGGAAAATTACTGTTTTCACTATTGATCCTGGAAGTTCTAGCCTTGTTTGCTGTGATGGAGCGGACTGAAGATTCTTTAACATTAGACTGTCCATCACTCTTAACCCTGCCCTCGTCTAAGGCTAGTGGGTCTGGAAACCTGGGCAGTCTGATGCAGCTTGTGTGAGGCTGCATTCCCATCTGCGGTGGTGGTGATGGCAGAGGGAGGGGTGAGGGAAGATGCGGCAGCATGGAGGAGCCGGCTGACAGGAAAAGAGACATGTGAACGGGGATCTTCTGTAGCTTCTCGCGCACATGTCATGGCAGGATTTTGCACCCTGAAATGTGCGAGAGAAGCTGTGACAGATCCCTGGTCGCACTGATTCTTTTCCTGTCAGCTGGCTACTCCGCGCTGCCGCATCTTCCCTCTCCCCTCCCTCTGCCGCCACAGATGGGAATGCAGCCTTAGAGAGCAAATCTCTGGTAGAGCAGGCTTGTGTTTGGAGCTGTCCCTAGTGCTGAAGGTGGACCCAAAGTGGGGTTCTTGAGGCTAAGAACTGAGCTAATTCTCCAAGATATTTGGACTGTGGTGAAGCACAGACTGTGGTACATCTATATTTCTGTCAGCTCTCATAGAAACTCTGTACTGCAGAGGGCTTTGCCAAGGTCACAGACTGAGCCATATAATGTGCCCAGTATAGCAAAAATATATTAATGTGGTGGCAAGACATAAGGAGACAGTGACTCCTAAGTCAAATAGCAAGGGAGCAGAAATAGTCCTCTTTTATTTACCAGACACATTTTTAATAGCTGCATAGAATAGTTTTCAAACAACCATAGGTTGAAAAAAATTCATTGGGAATTTGTACTTTGAATCCTTCATATAAGTTCCCAAGCAAGAGACGCTTAGTGAATAATTCACCAGAAGGACCAAAGAGAGCTATGTTTATTGACTGAACTTATTCACTGTGAATGGCTTTCTGGGTGTTAGACACAACACTGAGTCACAGTCTTGTGCCGTCAGTGTTGTTTTTGGAAAAAAATATTTATTTATTTTTTATTTGCATTTGTTCAACCTCATAACCAATTAAAGAATTCAGCTGGCACTAGCCATCCTCTGCCAGTTTTTTCACAAGAAATTGAAACATTGACCGCTGGCCTATTTCATTCAACAGATGGCATAACATGAACAAAAAGAAGATTGTTAATGTCAGCATAGCCATTTACATTGGTTCACTGTGAACCTGATTCCATATGTGCAGATGAAGAGGAATGCAAAGCATTCATGAACAGATTGATTACAAGAGTCTGTGGAGTAATCTCCGTGCCAGGTTGGCTTTCCACGCCATATGGGGGTGGAGGGCGCAGTTACTAATAGTTTGTTTTCTGTGTAAGTTGCTTCTCTCTGCACAGAGAATCAATACACAGTGTTCTGGCCAAGAAAAGGGTGATAATACAAATGATTTCTTCTTCTTGCCAGGTGTGGGTGGATGTGAGCTAAGGATATTATTGCCTCCATAAAATATGAAGTGGCTAGGAGATTTGAGGATCTCCATGCTTCCCACCCCCCCTTGCTAAGGAGGGGGAATGCAGACTTGTGGGAGAGGGAGAGCAACTGACTGTTGGTAGCAGGAACATTCAGGTAGCTGAAGCATTTTCATCTTCTAATGTTTTATAAAACATTATAAGCACCAGCAGATTCATTAACATAGAATAGACCAAATATTTGACCTTGGTTACATATTTGGGCGGATGCGGTGGTGCAATGTATTATTATTATTATTATTATTATTTATTATTAAACATTTATAAAGCACCAGTAACAACCTGGCGCTGTACAGAACATACAATCAGCTGCGGTCCCTACCTGTGGCTTACAATCTAAAAGACAAGGAGGGGGAGACAAGGAGAGGGGACAGCGGGAGAGACATGGGACAATGTATCCTCATGATTGCTTTAAATAGCTACCAGGACGGATAGTATGAGCAGGTGGAGAAAAATGCAGTGCGCTCCTGAAGTCCGCAAACAGAAAAGAAGTCTCTTTGGATCAGTTTCAATCAGCATAAACTAGGGTGTGTGGTGGATTTTTCTATCCAGGAAGGAATGAGGAGGCCAACAAAAGGAACGTTCCAAAATTTATTATTCCAAGTACGCAGCTGCAGGACTGCCTAGCGTTCAACGCTGGCAGACCCTGAGCGCCGCCCCCCAACCCCCCTTTTATACAAGTTACAGACAAAGGATTCAGTTTTAGCCAAGCAACACTTATTATTTGCCACATAAGGAATTGCTAGCTTGGTTTGTCGCTTCTGCTCAGTACACTTAGTTACATAATTCTCTTATCTTTTTTTGTGGGGAGGGGGGATTATACACAAGTTACTTGTCCCCTGCTGGTTAACTCCTGGAGACTCTGCAGTTGCTGATCATGCTCCGGGAGCATGAGGTTAGAGAGAGCAACAGGGAAAGGCCCTAAATCACAGAAAGAACAACAGGAAAAGAACTAAGTCCACCTCAGGTGTTAACTAAAACGAGATGGTAGTCCAGGTTTGGTCCATGCAGCCCCCACTCACATGTTTAGCATGTCCAGCCTAATAAATGGGCAGCCCCCAGCATGTTTTCCATGCGCTGCGCCGCTTGTGGGCCACCCCTATTGGCAGCACCAGTGAGAGCAGATAGAGAAGCGGTCGCTCCTCAAACACAGTAGGATTTCCACTTGCGATTCTATGGTGCTGAAAGACCTGTACCCATGGAGGCTCTGCCCATAACCTAATTGACAAGCTGTGAACACGTGAGCGCATATTAGCCTGCTTTAGCCCACATTCGCCTGTGCAGTGGGCTCCTCATTCTCAGAGCAATGCCAAGAATGGGGGCTGTAGGTCTGGTGGGTGATGGCCCCATGTTTGGTGGGGGAAAACACTTAATAAATAATAATAATAATAATAATAATAATAATATTAATAAAAATAAATGGGCAGAGAGACACCCACCTGGTGTGGACTAATGTAGGCTAACATCCTTTTTGGGCTCAGGCACACTTAGTTTCAGCAATGCTTTCATAGCCAGTGCTTCCCTATCCATATATACCACATAGCCATGTTCTTAAGCTGGATATAACACTGAAAAAATATTCTTTTGTGTAACAGAAGACAAAATTAAGAGGGTATTAATTGAGCTAGTGCATTATCGATTATACCTATAATACTACATAAAATTTTAATTTAGGGTGAGGCCACACAAGACGTCAACACAGCTTGGCAGCATTATCCCACTTTCGGCAACATTAACACGTGATGCAGCAGAGCATATGGCCAGTGGCCACTAGAGGTTTGTCCAGCCCTACTGCAGGTCGGGCAGCTAACTGACATGCAATATGTCTGCTGGAGAAGGCTGGTGACTCATTAGGTTAATGTTGCCCTAAGTGGGATAACACTGCCCAAAGTGTGTTAGCAGGCCTGCCTCTCATCCAGTCGGCCCATGCAGCCCTGCCGTGGGGTGGGGTCGGAGGATCAGACCTGGAGGAGCTCGCTCTTCTCACCCACCAAACAGCTGCTAGGGGGAAGGAGGGGCCTGATGGCACGCTCCTCTGGGACCCCCTCCATCTGTCAGCTGTTGGGTGGGAAAAATGCATGTGCTACTCTGGGCCCCCTCCTCCTGATCAGCTGTTGGACAGGGGGGAAGAACGTGTGGGCTCCTCTGGACCAGTTTTTGGATGGGTGGGGTTAGCATGTGGACTCCTCCAGGTCCCCTCCCCCTGATCAGCTATTGAGTGGGCAGGAAAAACATGCATGCTCCTCCACCCCCAACAGCTGCTTCGCAGCAGCGGGCCCAATCCTGCAGTACAGCAGGAGTCCAGACATCCAGCCCCACGTGGCCGGCTCCTTGGCCTGATCCATGATGTGGAGAGGTTGGTGATGGCCACAAAGGATCAGGCCTGGAGGAGCACTGATTGGGGGGGGGGCGTCTTCTTTATGTAACCATATATTGTTAGCAAGCCAGCACCAAATACACAAAGAAAGGCTGCCCTCTTCCTATCATTATGGTTTAAGTAGCAACAGGAATACAAAGAGTTGTGGCATTATAGAAATTAGTAGTAGTAGTAGTAGTAGTAGTAAAGAGACCTCTCTTCATGGGTGTTTCTGTTTTTCCTACAAGTGATGAGTTTAGAATAGAGTTTTGTAAAATGCTGATGTTAAAAATGAGGGAATATTGCCCAAGTATTGTTAGATAGCAAGTTTAGTTAATTGGCACTTCTTTTTTAGTTTCTTTCTTCCTGGCATTTGAGGAAATATATTGAGAGAACACTTTCAGTCCTCCTTCACATTATACACAGTGTTTCTTATTTTAGCATTTTTGTTGGCAACCCCAGTACTTTGGCCCCCAAAAGTATAAAACTAGTATGCCATAGGCCGCTTTTAGATGCGTGTGCCCCACTCGCGGTGTGAAATCACGTGCCATGTAAAAATCATGCGGGCAAGGTTTAGACGTGATGTCATGTGCATTATTGCCACTCACACATTGTTTTAGAGCCTCAGACTAAATACCTCGATATTGAGATAATGGAGAGTACTTTATTCTGCCGATGTCAGTTACAGGATTTCTTGGGGCTTTCTGCTCTCTGAGGACCAGAATGCTTGTGTGGCAATAATGCACGTGACATCATGTCTAAACCCTGCCCGCGAGATTTTTACACTGTGCGTGATTTCATGCTGCGAGCGGGGCACGCACACCTAAAAGCGGCAGCATTAATAGTAGCAGATATATGCAGATGGTAACTACAGGCATAAATAGCCATACTACAGTATAAACCATAAAAGACTAGATTCTGTCTGTAAAATCATATATGTATATTTGCTTCTATAAGGAAAGAAGACAATTGCAGGACATTTGTATCTGAGAACTCCTCTCTGCTCTCACCTAGTCTCTAAGACATCAAAATGGGCATCAAAAGTGAATAAAAAATAAGAAGTTGATCCTGTGTACCAGTTTAGTCAGTGAAGCCTGTGAAGTCTGTGATACTTTTAGGTGATTTTACATCTGTCCAGAAACATAGTTTTTCTTTATTTCTTCTTTATTTTACGGAATTTACTGAAACGGAAAACCTGTCTCATTAAATCATGTTAATCCAGGGCCTGTTAATCCAGGGAAACTGCTGTGATTGCTTCTCAGAGAAAGGACACCTGTGAAATTTACAGTGACCCAGGTGTCTTCAACAATGGGTGGTTTCAGACGTTACGGGGCCCTTTGGCCCCGTACGGAAATCACCGAAATCATTCCCCCCCGGGATCACCCCGTAACGCCATAGCAGACGTGCCGGGGAGATCCCGGCGGGGAATGTGGGAGGGAGCGGGCCGCGCGGTGTAACGTGCAGCCGCACAGCTCTGCCCCCTCCACGCACCCCTCTGCCTGCCAAACAGACGTTTGAGACACGGTGACCACAGGTGGGTATTCACCGTGGTTCACCGTGATCTCGTAACGTCTGAAAATACCCAATGTTTTCAGTACTGCATCTTCAAAGGGGTGGCAAATCTCATGACAATGCTTTACTGACCAACCAGATACTTTCTTTAACACATAGTATTTGGTCTTCAGTTTTATAACAAGCACACAAGGGATATAACTTCATGTTTCAAGTTACAACAACGACCACCTGATATCAGCAAGAAACAGATAACACTTTATCCTGCCAATGTCAGTTACATGTTTTCTTGGGGCTTTCTGCCCTCTGAGGACCAAAATTGGCTATTTTCCAGAGACATGATATTGGAGTGAGATGGATCACTGATCTAATATGGCATAGCAATTGCTGTGTTTCTGTGCTTATTAACTAATAACTAATATAAAGTTGGCTTGGCAATTCCTGCATTTGTGTTCATTGGCTAGTATAAAGTATTAATGTATTTCAGACTCTGTAAAGTCACAATGACAATTTCATTCTGGTCTTAACATTTGTTTAGACCATGAGTTTGCCTGCGTCTGGGGAAAAGATTGTACTTTTAACTCAAGTTAAAAAGCCTAATATACTACAGAAACTAACTTGACATGAAGCTTGATTTACACCCTCGAGGGTAGTTGGTTATGATTGTCAGGAGCTGCCACAAGTACATGGTGCGCTGGGGGCTTCAGCTGCCACCGAAACACAGAGGCCGTGGGGCTCCTAACACCAATAGTGCAACTGTGGAGGCACAGCTGAGGATGCTGGGGGTGGCTCCCAGGGCACGCAGATAGGAGGCAGCGGGGTGGGGCTTCCAGTAGTGCTACGATGCTCAGCACGCCTGCATCTGCAGTAGCGCGGGGCTAACTCATTATACAGGGAAGCCGGCAACACAGAGGGTTGCCAGTGATCAGCAGAGCTGTGAGAAACTGCCCCCTTTCTGTGAGTTTTTTTCAAAGCAAGGAGCTTGAGGATCGTGTTTTGTGCGACTGAAGTTTGTGGTGACTAGTGTGCGAGGGTGTGTGCGCTGCGGGTGTTTGTGTATTGTGTTTGGTGAAGCCTTATTCTTATCTCGCTTGAGTCTGGGCCCTTCCTGATATTGCTTCCCCTGGGTAAGTGTGTTCTCTGTGACCTGCTTCCCTTCCTCCTAAGGTCTGGATCCTATAACCCTCACCTGTGCACTAATTCCTTCCCTGAGCGACAGTAGTGTGGGTGGGTGTGTGTTTGGATGGTGTGATGTGGGGTGAATGTGGTGTGGGTGTAGCTGTGCGTACACATGGTGAATTGGGAGATGAGTGGAAGTGTCACGTTGTGTGTCTCTTTTTTGCAAAAGGGAAGAGAGCTGTGCTTCCCAGCAGATCTGGTCTAAATGGTTTGGGCCACTCTTCTCCAAGTTGTATAAAATGAGTTTACACTATACTTTGATGCCAAGCCAGCATAGCAAGTATTGTAAAATGACAATATATTTATAAATAAATGGAACATGAGACTCGGAATATAGTAAAAATATAGGCATAGTTTACTTAAATTTAAATACAAAATACATAGAATGGTATTGATAGCCAATCAAAGCTACATGATCTAAAAAACATTTCTATTTTAACAAAAGAGCTTCTAAAAGCTTAACATATGCTCAATTCATTGGCTCAGAGTTATCAAGGATAATACATTACATTCTTCCCAGTTCTTCCCTTTTTCTGCCATGATGGTGAGAGAGAAACCCCAACATAGTGTAGGATTTCAATCTGAAAAAGCAAAGATAGTGTCTCCCTTCTTAAAGCAAAGTTTGCCAGAAGCTGACACTCCTGAGCAGTGACGCTGATGATGTCAGTTAGCATGGAAATACACAGGATTCTAATTGGCTCTCTTAATTCTGAGCAAGTAAAGAAACTGAACAGAGAGTCAGATTTCCTTCAAGATTTGAACAAAACCTCATATTTCCATCAAAATTACTTGTCAGATTACAGAGAGAACTGACCACAGCTTCAAGGTTTTTTAACCAATTAGTGGAAACAGATATGCTAGCTAGAAAAAACTAACTTGAAACGTCTCACTTTGGAGATGTTTATGGCTGGTACCATTTGTCATTTAGACATATAGACTGATAAGGCCTTTGGTCTGGCCTCCAACGTTAGCCATTTTTTCCCTGTTTCCTTGGATACGGTGAAACATTCACTGAGAAGTTTGAAAAAAGTTCATTGGAACACAGCTGAGGAGGCCCCAGCCTGAACCAAGGTGATACAGAAACTGATTTTAAAAATCAATGCAGTAAAACACAAGTTCAATACATTGAAACAGAAAGTTAATATATTGAAACTCAAAATCAATACATTAGGAACACAGATATGCAAAAAATATATGCTTATAATAGGAAATACATGACAGAAGGGCTCCGCTCTCAGCACAGCTGACTCAACCCCCTGTGATGATCTGGCCTCATCCTGTCAGGGACGAGTAGGGCCTTACAAGAACCTGAGGGATTATTTTTCCCAAAATAGAGTGTCGAGCCCGTGTGTGTTTGTGTGTTTGATTATCCTCCCCCCACCCCCTTTCCCTTCCATACCCTACCCAGACCTAACAATGATTAACTAAATCTGCATTAGGATTTTAATTCCAGCTAGCTAATTTTTAGCACTGGTACCTGTACCCCTAGCTAATATTGCATAACACTTTCCATTAAAATAACTTATTTTCAGATATTTATTACAGTAAAACTTCAACCATTTTCCATGCTTTGGGTTTGCCTCATATTGAAATAATCTGACAGACATCAGTCTCTAAAAGTTGCTGTTCTCACATACCCAGTACACAGTTTAGCAAGGCAAGCTGTATCGATTCCATCAATACTGAGGCCTTCCTCAAGCAGAGACTGAGTCAGTGGCACAGCAGTTACTCCCTTCACCTCCCCCCTTCACCCAAACACAAGGGGTGGTGGCAAAGGGTGCTTTGTAGTACTCCCCCTTGTGGGAAAGTGCGGGACTGAGGGGAGGCTGCTGAAAAGCAGTTAGCTGCTGTGACCACTGGCTGGGGTTACCTGTGCAATGTCTGGCGGTGGATGGAAACTATGGAGCCTGGCTGGGGTTGCTAGCCCAAAGCCATGATTGAAGTCTCATGCACAAGATGAGGGCCCGGCATTCAGCCGGTCCAGAGCTCCAGCCCAGCAGGCACAGGGAGGGGGAGAGCAACTTCCAACTACCCACTCCCTTTTTTAAATACTGTGAGCATCAGCAGGTTGCCTGTTGGGGCCAAGAAGGAATCTTTACAGGAACCTCTGATTGGTTTAGGAATTCCTGGTTTTTTCCTTCCCCACAGTGTTGTGTGATTGGTTTGATTTGGCCTCTTAAGTCTGGGGGTTGATTCTTCAGTTATAACTTGCCGCACTCCTGCAGGGGTCCAGTAGATTTTGGTGTAGTTTCTGCTAGTTTAGCAGACAATATTTATTATTTATTTTATATTTATTTTAAAAACTTATTACCCCGCCCCTCCTACCACAGGCAGCTTGGGGCGGCTTATATTGAGAGTAGGGATGTGTGAACAGAGTTCGGGGGTTTGGTGTTCGGTCCGCACTTGGGGTGTTGGGACCGTTCGTGAACACCCCAAACCCGAACTGCCCCCTGCCCGAAATGGCTGAACAAAGTTTGGGTTCTGAACCCGTTCAGGTGGGGGGCAGGGGGAAACCCGGTTTTCCCTCCCCCCTCCAGGATGCTCAGGTGGAAGGGGCGCCGGGGCTCACCTCCCCCCTGCCGCCCAGCCTGGTAAAAAAATTTTTTAAAAAAAAAACCCCGCCCCAGAGATCGACCTACCTGGTGGGCTTTGGCCCTGTGTCCGGTGGCGGCAGCAGGTCTGGCTCCGGCTACACTCCGGAGCACTTCAGGCCTCTATAAGTCCTTCTGGGTTACCTCACAACCTACAAAAAGTGAGAGGATTGGGGCTGAAAGATGAAGGCAAAGTGTGGGTGCATGGAGCCTAAGTTGTAAGTGTGCACAATATGTGAGACTGTACAATGCACGGATGTTAAGCAGGAGCCTTAACTTTCAATTTCCATGTTTTTTAGTCCATGATTGAATTTGCAAGAGCCTTAACTCTTCTTGTAAACTGGAGGTTTTTTGATTATGGAATATCCAAGTTTTTTGTTAAATACAATGCAATGAAGAAAATTTGTCCTATGCAGTAGAATGCGGAGCACCATAACCACTATGGGTGTCTTTAGACATAACGCTGTTCAGTGTTCTGTAACACAGTGTCCTACCGTTACAGTGTTTAGACATACTGTCAACACAGTGTTCACCCCAAACACTGATTTAACTGTCAAGACCTGGTAGTTGTTCACTTCCAGTGTTTGGGGTGAACGCTGTGTTGATGGTATGTCTAAACTCTGTAATGGTAGGACACTGTGTTACAGAGCACTGTATAGTGTTATGTCTAAAGACACCTTATGGGAGCAGGGCTTAGGGGAGGGTAAGGTGGAAGAGCTACTCCCTTCAGTTTAGAAGGTTGTAACTTCCTTCAAATAGCAAGCAAGGCAAACCTGGATTTTTACTGGTAGCTCCCTGCTTTACTAAGACTACAACAACTTTGGTTCAGTTTAAGCATTGCAAACTTCCAGAAATTGCTCTCTCTAATCTCTCTAGCTCATGGCTTGTACAGGAGTCTTCCATTCTACTCCCCACTGTCAGAGCTCTTTTCTTTGTGCAACACTGGCCATTCTGCTTTCTATAAGGAACTCCCCCTGCACAGGACCCCCTGGCTAGTTCACTCCGTGTACAGGGCTCCCTGAGTCTGCTGTGCCCATATACAGAACTGTCCACCTGGAATAATGCTGCCCATCCTGCATCTCTCCCTCTTGTATAAAGCTCCCTCACTCAGTTCTCCTCTGTCCAGGGCTCTCTCCAGGCATAATTATGGCCATTATTCTGAAGCTCTCTGTCTCTACAAGACTCGCCCACTTTACTCCCTCTTGGATGGGCTCCCTTTCTTGCACAACACTGCCCGCTCTGCAGACCTCCCCCCGTATCTACAAAACTCCTCCACTTTACTCCCCCTTGGACAGGGCTCCGTTTCTTGTACAACGCTGCCCACTCTGCAAACCTCCCCCTGTACAGAATTCCATATTCTGTATTTCCAATAAAGCTGCTTCCTATAAAGTGCTCCCCCTGTGCATGGCTTCCACTGTGGAAGCTGTTTACAGAGGCTCCCCCCCCCCCTTTGTGTATGTTCCCTCCCTGGGCTGAGGCTCACTCTGAATCCTCCCAAGAGGGTTACACTTGCCACTCTGCCCCACAGGGCTTCTCTGCACAGGACCCCACCATCTCCCTGCCTCCCTCCAGATCATCATCACTATCACCATCACCACGACTACTTTTGTACCCCACATTCTCCTTCCACAGGCAGCTCAAGGCGGCTTCCAAAACACAAAGATATACAAAAAGAAAAACATAGGTCCACAAGGACCAACAATCCCAATCACAAAATTATCATATAGTTTACAATTATAATACAAAATTAATTTAACAATACATACATATCACTCATGTATCCTTCCTTTCCCCACCCTGCTTCCACCAGGGGAGAACCCGCTAATCCCCATATTTCTTGCTCTCACAAAAAAAATGGGTCTCTTACAACCATCACAAAGCATTTAATACATAACAAACCTCTCATTAATTCATACTATCCCATTATTATAACATACAAAAATCCCCCCACAAATCTTCACTAACAATTCAGTAACTAAATATCCAATACTCTCACCTCCTCTCCCCCCCCTCTCACTTCCACCAGGAGGTAGGAGAGCCCCCTTCTCCCCTCCCACACGCAACACTCTCCATGGGGAACACATTCCCCGATGAATTAATTCCCCTTGCCACCAGACATCAATGATATTAACCTGCCTTCCTGGCAGCCGAAGGGCACAGCCAAAGGGCACGTCCCTTTGGACGTGCCACCGGCACGGCTGCTGGCGTGGCCAGAAGCCAGTCCCAACTCTTGAGCTGGCAGCCCGGAAGCCGATTTTCCAAGGGTGCTTTTAGATGAGAGGGAGGCAAGCGGTATCGTTGCCGCTGCCACCTCTCCACCCCCAAGATACTTTCTGGGATGTGTCTGCTGTTTAGACACGTCCCAGAGAGTATCTGCACATGCGCCTCCTTCTGCGCATGTGCACACTTTCGGCGAGCCCGGAAGTGCGGCATAAAGCCGGCACATTGGCAATCTGTCTTGAAGGGGGCCGGATCGCCGGCTCGGCTTCACGCGGCGGAGACCCGGCGTTGGAGCGCGTCGGGGATTCACACGGACAGCAACAATGGCAGCTGATAAAGGGCTCAGCCGTCATTTCCGTCCCGTCTAAAAATGCCCCAAGTCCCCACCTCGTTGTCAGGCACGGCAGTGGCAGTAGCCCGCCCCAGCTGCTGGACACACCACCTTGATCTCCCTCCGACTCGATCTCTGGGGAAATTGACCACAAACCCCTACACAGAGTCTCAAGAGGGGGTGCTGGCTACAGTCTCTGCTCCCCTCCATGCCCAACAGCTCTACACACCTCATGTCCATGTCAGGGACCCCCTTCCAAGCACCACCCACACTCACAGTTTCTGGCCGGAACCTCGCTAGGGTCAGGCTGCGCATTGTTGATACAGACCCACTGTATCACGCCAGAGCACCCAATGTTGATTGTAAGCTACCCAGAGATGCCTGTGGCAGGATGGGTGGGGTAAAAATGTCTAAAATAAAGTAAAATAAATAATAATAAATTAACCCTCATTCCTTAGTGTGGTTGGGAAAGTCAAAGAGAGAATCAGTGAAAGAAGATATTCCAACCTGTCTGTAGCCTCCTGTCTCTGGGATAAACCTCTGCCCTCTTCCTGCAACTGGGACCATCCCAGGCTAACTCCATCACTCCGACCCCAGCCATGCTTCTCCAGTAGGTGCCCCATTGGAGCTGCAGCCCAGACACCCCACTTTTATGGAGGGTGAAGGACTGTCACTGAAATCCACGTGCTCTGTGGTTCTGGGTGAGTTTAAGGGGCAAGATCAGCCACCCCAAACATCACTGTGGGATTAGCTAGCTCTGTTGTTTAGCCATCTCGGCGTCCCTGGCCCCCAAGCTGAGGCGCCTGCTGTGTGGGATCAGATCAGAATGACCTTCAGCTCTCTCCCTTCCACAGGCCTTGCTCTCCTCCTCTCCCCACCCGATCATCTCTAAACATGGCTGACCAGTCACTCACACTGCCCCCTGGGAGGTGAAGTTCCCTCTCTTTCCCCAGCACTGATAGGCTCTGGCAAGCAGTGAATGATGGATGTTGTAGTCCCCAGTATTCAAGACTGCTTGCTTTTAAACCGTTTCTGCATTACACATAGAATGTTCGCAAGCAGTCCACACTAAGGATGGTCTCCATTGGCTAACATTGAATTTTCAAGATGTCATCACTTAAAAACTACTAACCGGAGTTACAAAAAGTAAACCGAAAGCACAACTGATTCAGCTGAAATTTACATAGCATGAACCGCTTACCCCAGTGAACCTCCTCTACAAATTTCACTATCCTAACTGTAATCATGCTAGTTTTATAGCAAATAGATTGGGGCTTTATAATGGAGGGTGCAACACACCTTAACTATTAGAGCGAAAGCTAAAGCCCCCGGCCACGACTTTTTTATAACAGAGGTTTTGCAGGCTGCCCCCCTTTGGTGGGCTCCATTAGTAGCGAAATATTTCACACAGATTAACATTACCAAAAACATACCACAGTCTTGGGGAGTGAGTATTATAGTGCCCATCTATACAAAAGGAGACCCTATGAACCCTGGGTGCTATCAGCCTCCTCCCTATTATTGGGAAAGTCTACGCCAAACTCTTACTAAGGCATCTGGAGATTGGGTAGGCTCTAATCACCTTATTCCACGCGAGCTTCCAGAAACAGCATTCCACATTAGATAATTGTTTTGTCCTTTCTCATATTATTGATAAGTATGGCCAAATAAGGGCAGGGAATCTTTTCCTCACCTTTATAGACTTCCAGAAAGCATTCAATTCTATCCCCAGGAACAAATTATGGATCAAACTGTACCAACTGGGTATTTATAGGGATCTTTTGGATTTACTAATTGTGGTTCACACAGGGAATAGTGCCAGAATAAGAGGGAGACAGGATGGCACTTTATCCCAGCAGATTTGTGTACGCAAAGGAGTACGGCGGGACTGTGTACTTGCGCCCATCCTGTTTAATATTTTTTGAGCGATTTGCCCAGATTATGTACTGTGGAAAACTGTCCCCCCAAAATTAAGGACGAACCAATAGGTGCCCTGATGTTTGCCGATGACATTGTGATTATATCACAAACCAAAATTGGACTTGTACGGTAACTGGAAGGGTTATTGAATTATTGTGAAGAAAATGAATTGATAGCGATCTCAACTAAGTCCCAGATTATGGTAGTGGGAAAGGGGAAGTTGAAATATAAATGGTGTATAAAAGGGATGAATTTCCAGCAAACTGACTCCTATGTCTACCTGGGTATGACCTTGGCAAACAGTACTATATGGGAGAATCACAGGAAACAAATTGCTATTAAAGCGGTAGGGATGGCTAAAGGAATCCTAAGACTGGCAAGGAAAGCTAGAAGAGTGAGCTTTTCAGACATACTAACTGTTTACAAAATGAAGGTCCAAGCTCTTTTAACCTTGGAATGGAAATTATGCCTGACAACAAATTCCATGTATTGGAAGTGGTGCAAAATAAATTTCTAAGGAACTTATTGAGTCTTCCCCTGGGTGTTCCTGCACCTGTTCTAAGGGAAGAGACGGGGACTACAGCAATAGCAACGTTAGGGAAGAGGCAAAGGTTGAGGTACTGGGTTAGATTGTTGAACCTTGAAGAATCTTCGTTACCCTCCCTTTGCCTGCAAGAAAAGCTTGAGTACCAGGGGCCCCAAAGTTATGGTTGGACGAGGCAGATCCTGGTAGATCTGCAAAATGCAGGTTGGTCCTTTTCCTGCTTCTGGGGGAAGAGTATGATCCAGCAGAGAAATATAATTGATGTCCACCTGCAGGACATAGCTAAGCAGGAGGATATGGCATATTTGGCAGAATGGATAGTGACACCTTTCCTCCCCAAAATTAAATTACAGCATGTCTTTGAGAAATATCTAGACAAATTGGACTATCTCACCCAACACAGGTCCTTTGAGACTACACTTTCAGTTGTTTACCTTGGCTGTGCTCCATGGGCGATTTTCCAATATCCCCTATGCTCTTCGGGTTTGTGCGTGTGAGGAAGGAGTCAAGGAGGTGTGGATGATCTAAGGCACTTTCTGCTCTACTGTACTTTCCATGAGAATTTAAGGGAAGTTTGGCTTAGGCCTCTATGGGCTAAAAAAGAGTTCCTCTCGGATGAGGGGAAAATCTTAGGGATGCTGACTACTAGCGCATTGCAGGAAATGAGGGCGATCGCAACCTATGTTATATTAGTCGAGCAGTATCGGGAAAGTTGCTGATATTAGATGGTAATTTTAGTTTTGTTACAGATGTGATAAAAGTTAAGTTGGCTAAATTACCCATTGGCTCAGCAGTAGTCTATATAATGTTTTTGATTGGTTGAGTTGATTGGTATTGTGGTGCTGTGAATTTCTTTGTATTTGTATTTTGTAAAATGTCCTTTATATTTTTATTGGCTATGGCGATACGCTAGTGCCGGAAATAAAATATCTATCTATCTAACTATTAGATTGCTCCCACGCTCTAATAAGTATTCCTTTTAACAAAGTTTCCCCTTGTAGTCAGGGCCGGCCTTATCACATGGCAATGTGGGGCAACCGCCCTGGGTCTCGTCCTTTCCAGGGGGGCCTTCAGTAGCTCTTGTTTTCACCAGGGCAGGGTGTGGGGCCCCCAAATATGATTATCTTTAGGTCCCCATGGAGGGTGACCTCAATTGGGGAGGGCGGGCCACCAGGGACCCCTTATTTATCTTCACCCCAGGCCTCACAAATTCTAAGGCCCGCCCTTCTGCCAATGCAACATTTCACCACATGGCTTCCACAGCAAATTGCATTAAGGGATGGAGGTTCGGCCAAAGGCTGTGTGAAGAAATTTGAACTGGATGGTGCAGATTTATTTTAATGAGATATTGTGAACCAGGCTTTGGTCATACTCATGCAAAGATGAGTGAGTGTGGATGAAGGAGAACAGAACATGTACTGTTTGGTGGCTAGACATTGTATTTCCTGGGTTTGAGTTGGGTATGTTACATGGGGAACAACCCTAATAGCTTCAGAAGAAAAATGTGGCATATTAGTACAATTAGTTTTGAACCGTCTTAGCTTGGAGAGAAATGTGAATTAGCAACTGAGGGACATCCGTGAATTGACACCATCCATGCATCCTAGCTTGTGATTCACTTACATTTGCAAATCTCTCTCTCTTACTCTCCTAGATTAAAACAGTGACAGGAGAAATCTGTGCCTCATGGGCCAAATCCAGCCAACATCTGTTTCTTATTTGGTACTTTTCAAATTCCTGGATCTGGCCTATGCATGGTTCCAGTCTATACTCACAAGCACTGAAGGAATGATCTCGGGGAAAGGGAGCATAGATTGGGCCACGAACTCAAAGATAGGGTACAGATTCTTGCTTTATGATCTGGTCTGGCCCCTCCACTTCCTTCCTCCATCCTGAGTGCTGCCCTTTCAGCAACCCCACCTTCACCACTAATTATCAGAATGGCCCATGGGGAGTGCAAAGCTTCCGTAATCCCTGGATTACAAGATGGATCATAGACCCCGTTATGTCTCCCCTGAGAACTTAGTAAAGTTCACTTCTACATTCAGAAATACATTGTCAGAACCCTGAGCTTGAACCAGCATGCTCGGAGGTGGTGGCTGACTCTACGGTGCCACCAACTCATGCTGGCCAGAGCCAAGAAGGCCTACCTCAGTGCTGGTCAAGCCACACCACTCCTCAGCCTTGCTCCACACCCCCAGCTTCCTGGTTGGCTGCTGACATATATAAAGCTAGACCACCTGAAAGCATCCACCTGAAATATCTGAACCATCTGTCTCACTTCCTGGTTCCCCGTCCTGTGTTATCTTCTCTCCTATTTCCACGTACCTTTGGACTGATTCTGGACCCTGTATGTGCTTGGAACTGCCTGGAGACCGGTCCTTCTGACTCTCACCCTGCACCTGATCCTTTTGACCCTGCCTGCATGCCTATCTTGAAAAACTGTTCAGTCCTGATCTGTTTTGTCCATCCAGTCCTGAACAGTTTCATTCATCCTGCCTATCCATCTGCCTGTTTTGTACTGTCCCCTTTTTCCTTGTGCTGACCTCCCACTGTAATGATCCTCGGACCAAATCCTGAACCAGCCATGTTGGACCCCAGATGCCAATACTGTACCACCTCCTGGACCCTTTGAACCTGCTCCTGCACTGACTCTTGTTGCTATATAATATGGCTTTGAGCTCTTTATAAATTCTTCCCATTCTACCTGCTGCTTTGCTTTTTTCAAATAATTTTTTTTTCAATTTTGAATGGGTCTCTCCCGTAGTTCTCTCCCGCAGTTCTCTCCCGCTTGTTGAGCTGTACACAAACTTTTTAGTTGTAGGTATTGGAGAGGCTCCACTTTATGCTGTATTAGTGATTCTATTTTTTGTATGGGTATAAACTTCCCTTTGTTGAATAGCTGATGCATTTTGGTGACTCCTCTCTTCTTTAGTTTATTTCTTAAGTCCGGGGCAAGCTGTGATACAATGGCCTCTTTCGAGTCAATGGGAGTGTATGGGGACCTACCTGGTGTTATTTTTGCCTTTTTTTGTAAATTCCTCCAATTTTTTAATATGGGACCCAGGAAGGGGTGTAATTTTGTTGGGTGCAACTGATCGTCCTTTTGATCTAAAATTAAGCTTCTTAAGGATTCCACTTGTAAGGCTGTCCTCTCTATCTCCACCCAATCCTGGGTGTACCCTTGTGAACACCAGTCTGAAAGGGCACCTAACACTGCCGCTTTATAGTATGTTTCCAGATCTGGTAGATTTATCCCACCTTTGTCCCATGTTTTCATAAGGGTTATTTTTTTCATTCTTGGCATCCTACCATTCCATATTAGATTAGATAGCATACATTCGGATTTCCTAAAGAAGGTCTCCGGTAAATTAATTGGTAGCGTGGTGAATCTGTATAGAATTTTTGGGAGTATTATCATTTTATATAAGTTTATTTTCCCCAGCCATGTTACCATCAGATGCCTCCAAGGCCTTGTTTCTTCCTCTAATTTATTTAGAAGGGGGGCATAGTTTTTCTCATATAGCTCTTTAGTGTTCCTGGGTAGAATAATCCCCAAATATTTTAAACCTGTCTTACTTATTGGGAAGGGCAGTGATTTTGCCAAAAATTGTTCCTGCTGTTTATCCTTCCCGAATACTAATGCAAATGACTTTTCCCTGTTAATTCTGTACCCCGAGATTCCCCCAAATTCTGCGAATATTTTTAGTAATTCTTTGCACGAGGCTTCTGGTTCAGTTACATATAGCAGTAAGTCATCCGTAAATAGGGAGAGTTTGTGCTCCTTTCCTCCAATTTTTACCCCTTTAATTTTATTGTTTTGGCGGATTGCAATTGCTAGTACCTCCAAGGCAATATTGAATAGCAGCGGGGATAGAGGGCAACCCTGCCTAGTCCCTCTTTGTAAATGAAAACTCTCAGATAGTTCCCCATTAATTAAAATTTTAGAATGCGTTTTTTTTGTAGATCGTTTTGATCCAATTTAGGAAGTTTCCCTCAAATCCCATTTTCCCCAGTGCGAGGAGGAGACACTCTACTTCCACCAAATCAAAGACCTTCTCCGCATCTACTGAGATTATGGCGGCTGGGGTCTTACTCAGTTCTAAATTGTGTATTATGGTTATTGCCTTCCTTATGTTGTCTTTCCCCTGTCTCCCAGGTATGAACCCAGCTTGATTGGGGTGGATTATTTCCCCAATTATAGATCTCAACCTGTGCGCCAGTATTTTTGCGAATAACTTATAATCTGAATTTAGTAAGGAGATTGGCTGGTAACTTCCACACAATTCCACTGGCCTACCTGGTTTGGGGATTAGTGTGACCGTTGCCTGATAAAAGTTTTGGGGCATAACCCCTTCAATTAGAATATTATTAAATGCATTGGCTAAGTGTGGGGCCAGTGTCTCCTTGAAGGCTTGATAAAATTCGTTGGGGAAGCCATCCGGACTACACGCCTTATTTTTCTTTAGAGCATTAATTGCCTCCATGACCTCCCGTGTGGTTATAATTGATAGGGGTGGGAAACCGGTAAAATCCGGTATCCGATAATGCTGGTACCGGGCGTACCGGCATTATCGGATTCGACCCGGTAATCCGGACCGGGTACCGGATT
>QEPC01010958.1:3344103-3357842 GCA_003113815.1 Sphenodon punctatus
GGGGAGGGGGGAGGATTTTTTTTATTCCATTGATTTCAACAGGGACACAGTGCCCCATTGAAATCAATTGAATAAATCCGGTACCGGTATACCAGATTTAATCCGAGAATCCGGGTTTTTTGAAACTGGAATCCGGTAAATCCGGTAGACGGTAATTGCCCCGGGGTCCCACCTCTAGTATTTAGACCTCTAACATTGAGAGAAATTGTTTTAAATCCACTCATCATGCCTTTTTCTTCCCTTTTCTCTGTCCCCTTCTCTCTTCCGCCCCCTTTTTTTTTTGTTCATTTAACTTTGTTACTTCTCCTTTTTTACTTCCCCTTATCTGAGTTTTCTGACTGTGAACCCTTTCATTCCCTTCACACACGCTATCACACATTTTATCTCTTGACAACATTTTAAGCATTTCCCCACCATTTACCCACCCTCCCTCAACATCCCATCCCTTCCCCCCTCTTCTTGCAGTTTTACTCTTCTCCATGATACTTTGCACGAAGCTGAGTCTTTGAAGATCATCTTCTTCTTACTTCTTAATAAAACTCCCCCTCCCCCCACCATTTGTAATTCATAGTTTTATCTACAAGCCAACTTTTTATTTAATTGTTTAACATTAAACTCCCTGTGCCCTTTTTCTTTACTTTTTTTTCTTTCTTTTTTTCCCTTTCCTTTTCCTTTCCCCCCTTTTTTTCAATTCCCTTTGCCCAGTTCTCTATCCTTTCTGCTGCCTCTTATACCTCTAGGATCCCTGGTTCCTTACGCTCACTATCCTATTCCTTTAAACAGTGCTCAAGGCCCTCCTATTCCACTCCACCTTCAAACTCTCACTGAGGCTTACATTAATCCCTCTCTTCCAGCTAGGGCTCAAGACCCCCCTCCTCCACCCCACCTTAAGTCTTGGCGTACATCTGTATACCTTGGAGACCCGTTGCCCCAATCAAGACTCCCCCCCCACTCTACTCCATTTTTAACTGCGCACTTCTTCCTATCCCCCTTCCCCCGCTTAGGGTGGCGTATATCCCTCTACTTGCCCTGCTAGCTTCTCCCCGGGTGATCTTTGCAGGTCAATTAAATCACCTGCCTTTAGCGAGCTGATAAATTGATTTGCTTGATTGAAGCCTTGAAAATGTTCTATTGTGCCAGGATCCCCTGTGTGTGGCTCAGTTCAGTTCATTCTGCTGCCCTTCCATTGTCAGACCTTGCCACTGCTGGAAGTGTGAGCAGAAAAGCCTCCAGGTCTTCTGTGGCATCGAAGATTTTCTTTTTTCCTTTGAACGTGATCATTAACTGTGCAGGGAAAATAATCCTGGGGCTAAGATTCTTCTCTAACATAGTTCCAAAAAACTTGTTCCATCTCATTCTTTTCTTGACTGTTTGTGCAGCATAGTCTGGCAATAGTCTGATTGGATTCTGTTGGTAAACCAGCTTCCTGTTGAACCTAGCCGCTTGCAATAGCTGTTCCTTTATATTATACGAGGTGAATTTCATGACGATGGGGCGGGGGGGTTCGCCTTCTCGCTGTCTTGGTCTTCCCACTCTGTGAGCCCTGTCAATGCTTGGATTATGCAAGTTCCCCCTATCTGGGAAATTTTCTTTTATTATGGTCCATATGATTTAATTGATGCACTCTGCACCTTCCTTTTCTTTTACTCCGTGCACTCTCAGCTTGACTCTCCTTGCACGATTTTCTAACTCCTCACACTTTGCGGCCAGCATGATTGTCTCTTTTTTGAGCTTATTTACTGTTTCATCCCTTTCCATGGCCTGATCTTCTAGGGCTACTATTCTCCCCTCTGCAACTTCTGTTCTTTTAGTTAAGTTCTCTAACTTTTTGTTGCCCTCTTCAATTGCCCCCTTTATTTCCTTCATTTCTCCCAGCAGCTCCCTTCTCATTTGCAAAATGAGATTTCTTATTGGGGCCCCTTGTGCCTCTGCATCTGTCTCGGAGCCCTCAGAGTCTGCTTCAATCATTTGCAGCTCTGGCGCCCTTTTCTTGCTGGGTGCAGCTTGTCCCTGCTTCCCAAGTGTAGAGGGATTTCTCTTGCCGCTTGTGCCCCTCTCCCCCGTTCCAGCCTCATCCCCCATTCTTCTCCTATCAGCTCTTTCTTTGGGACTTGCTTGGGGGAGTCCCTGATCTTCTTCCTCAACCTCCCCGGCCTGTTCAGATATCTCGGACACTGCTGAGTCTTCCCCTGCATCGGGATCTGTTGACACCATTTTTAAACTGCCGGGGGCTTCAGCTCGCTCCTCAGGCCCCGCTATGTCCCTCCGATGGCAAAATTTCTCAAGCGCATTTGCCTGAGAGATCTTTTGCCTGCCTTTAGACTTGTTGGGCATACCTTATCTTTTGCGGGGGGGTTTTCTTCTTTTTTTTTTCTTTTGTTGGCTATTTTACTGCAGGTGGGTGCAGAGCTCGGGCTTCTCCTGCCTACCCCGACCGGCGCATGCGCAGTCTCCCCCCTCCATGATGTATTTTTAAATTTTGTTTTATTTCAAAGTACAGTAGTATGTGTAATGTGATGAAAGGTTTGATCCTCAAAGCACTCTGCCAGCACAAGCCTCATTCACCTAAATGAGGCTTTTGCCAGTGGAGTACTTTGAGGATTTGTCTGTCAGTCCTATAAAGAAACCAGTGCTGAAAATATAAACCCAGTGTATGTTACCATCTTTTCTAGTAGGATACAATGAGCTTTTGCCTTGCCAAGGAGCAGCATAATTGGATGTGCTCAAAGCAGCAGTTGCAAGCAGTAAGTGTTAAAAATGGAAAGATGCTTTTTAAATGGACTGCCTGTAGGTTTGGAAACTGGATTCTTCCTCGCTGTATAAGGAGGCAAATTTACAAAGTAAATTGTCGAAAGGGGCCTGCTCAAATTCCATTCCTCCAGCGGCTTATATCATGATTCCCCATATGGCAAAAGTAATAAATGGAATGAAATGAATGGAAGAGCTTTAGTTTTTTAAAAATGTTATTTTTACATTTATATCTAAAACCAACAGTAATCCATCCTGAATAAATCCCCTACCCAATCACTGGCAAAATGCAGCTATGTTTATAGAGCCATTCAGAACAAAGCATCGGCAGGGGTTATGTTTTTGTGTATTAACATTTCTATTATATTGCTAGACAAAACATCTTGGTAACCGTAGCATATAATTATGGTACTGTATCCCTTCCAAGTTAGCATGCTATGCAGCTGATTGCCTCATGGGCTCGAGCAAGGTAGGGATTTTTTTTTTTTTATCCATATATGTATGTTTGGCTTATTTTATCCATTTTTCTCTGGAGCATTGGTTAGAAGTCACTGCTGGAAAAGAAATACCAGGCTTGAAGAACCCATGAGCTCATCTTTTGTGCAGGTTTTGTGTTCCTTTGTACTATGGTGTGTTTTGACAACTTAGAAAATAGGTCTTCTGATAGAAGATGCAAGTTAGCTGCATTGTTATTGCTAACATTTGGACTGTGTCAGATACTGAATTGTGGTTGAATGGTTCTGGCAGGACAGAGCAGAATAATTGTTAAGGTGAATATATTGAAAGATCCTGTGAATAATAGGCTGTTATGGTTGTTAGAAGTGAATGCCATTAATAATTTTGCACCCCATGTCTAGTTTAATGATTTAGGGTTTCATCACATGGACTCAAAGTTCCAACTTCTCACTAAACCCCATATGGTGCAATTACAAGGAAAATTAACTTACAAGAAAATCATTTTGTCATTTTGAATTTACATTTCAAAGGTAACTTCAGTTGGTTAACAAGAATATTGATGTGGTTTTGATACCACATTCCAGTAGGTTGTGACCACAGTGTTTCAGTTTGTTTGCAAAACGTTGATCTTTTAAAATTTTATTTATTTATTTATTTATTTCAATATTCTTCTACCCCGCACTCTCCTGCTCACACTCGCCTACATTGATCTGCCTCTCTCCCCTAGTCACATGCCACTGGACATTTGTGGAAAGGATGTACCATGCTGAAGCTGGCATTCTCCCTCATGTTGTCAGGAAGATCCTCATCTGTGGACTCCAGGTCTTACACACAGATTGAAGACTGGGAAGGTGTAGGTAACATAAGGTAGACAGAGGGTTTCCCTCTCTTTGCTAGTGGCAGAGTCATCTAGAACAGCAGCACGCATGAGGCAAATAGAAAGATACATTGACAATGCCACTCTGGGCTGCAAGACAAGCTACAAGGGGCTGCATTAATTTTACTCTGCTGCTCAGCATACTGGGTATCAAGCATGGATGGTTTTGAAAACTGAATCAGGAGTTCCTGTTTGAACTGACTGCCACAACTCCCCACTTGAATGGGGTAATGCAGCTGGAAGTGCTCCCACCAGGTGCTGGGCACTGAGGTGAGTGATCTTCAAGCTAGGGATGTGCGAACAAAACTGAGTTCGGAAATTCGGTTCAGTTCAAAAATCGAGTTCAGTTCGGAAGTTCAAGTTTGGTCAAATTCCGAACTTCCGAACCGAGTTCGTACATTCAAAACTGGTGTTTTAATCTGGTTTTGGCCTTCCGAACTGGTTTGGATTCGACTGAAAAGTTCAGTCAAATTCGAGTTCGATTCAGAAGTTCGGTTTGGTCAACCAAACTAGTTGAGTTCGGTCCGAACTTCCGAACCATGTTTGCACATCCCTACTTCAAGCCCCTTTCATGTTCACAGCCTCCTCCTGAGTTCCACCTGAGGTCTCTGTGTATGACACAGCAGGTGAATTATACATCCATGGAGCCTCTTGCACGTCAGAATTAATGGGCCCCCGAGCCTCCAAATCATGAAGAGGGAACCTCTGAGTCAGTATCCTACAAAATCTGCTGGAAAAGACCATCAGTATGCTGATGATACTCAGTTGTACCTCTCCTCCTTTTAATCTGACCCAGGCCCAGCAGTCTCAGTATTCTCCCAGTGCTTGGCGGCTGTGGGGGACTGGATGAGGACCAGCTGGTTGAAACTGAGTCCTGACAAGATAGAGGTGATGCTCGTTGGTGGGATTGGGTGAGGGTGGGGTGGGGTAATGTCCTATCATTGATGGGGTCTGCCCAGAGTTGTCGTCCTACGTTCGGAGCTTCGGAGTATTCCTGGATCCACAGCTACGCATAGATGTCCAGGTGTTGGCTGTGACCAGGAGTGCTTTCTGCCAATTAGATCTGGTGCAACGGCTCCATCCGTATGTCTTGGACTCCAATCTTGCCACCATTATCCATGCAATTGCCACCTCAAGGCTGGATTACTGTAATGCCCTCTGTGTGGGGCTGCCCATGGTGATGGTTTGGAAGCTGCAGCTGGTATAGAATGCTGTGGCCCATCTGCTTACGAGGATGGGCCACCGGGAGCACATTCAGCCAGTGCTCTGGGCTCTGCACTAGCTGGGCCCGATTCAAGGTGCTGGTCTTAAACTTATAAAGCCCTACATGGCCTGGGTCCTATCTATCTGAGGGAAGGCTTCACTTCCCATGACCCAGGAAGGCCCTTGCGGTCATCAGAGGGCACCCTCCTGGAGGTTCCCTGCAAGAGATTGGTGGGGACCAACAGGTGGGCATTCTCAGCAGCTGAACCTGTGTTGTGGAACTCGTTCCCGGTGGGTGTCTGTCTGTCTCAGCCCTAACCTTCAGGCGCCAATGTAAGGCATGGCTCTTCCACCAGGCTTTCTGTGATGGGGAGGTTTAAGCGTGGGAGGGTGTTTTGTTTGAATTTTATTTGCACACCAGAATGGGGTTTTCTTGTTTTAAAGGTTTTTATTGGTTTTATTTTTTTATATCATTTTATATTGTATTTATGATGATTTGTAAGCTGCCTAGAGCTGCCGGAGGCAGAGGGGGGGTGGGGGTGGCAGAGGAGGCGGTAAATTCTTTGAAAAGATAGGGCTGGAAATATTCAAATACATCTGCAGGAAGAGGAAGAAAGGAGCCCCCAACAAACTGAAAGAGCCCAACTCTGATTCCAGCTGTGCTCCATGGAAGCTCCCTGAGAAGATGTGGCTACACTGCAGCCCACTCTAGACTATGAAGCACCTCTGTTCATGGGGGTCCCAAGTATCAGAGTACTAACAGGAAGGAGACATCCCTCTTCTTTAAAACCTCCTCCAAATAAGAGAAGAACAAAGAGGAAAAACAAGCAAGAATTGGATGGGAGAGGGGAAAGCAAGGGATGCATTTTATGCTTCCCCCCTGGCGAACTCATCCTCTTCAGACTATAGAGAACTGTCAGTTTTTTGAAGATCAATAGCTCACTCTTGTTTATTGTAGTCTTTCTCCGTGTCCTGTCGGTATTTTCTTTTAGGGCACGTTCATACAGTACCTACCTTTCTCTCTTGAAAACTCACCACATGTTCCTTAATTTGTGTTTTGTTTTGTCCTGGAGCAGCTAGTTGCACAACTTTGGATTCCCCTGAATTTCACTCCCCTCCCTACCCTACCCTACGCTGTTTCCATGTATTTCTGCAATGCAGAAAACATGAAGGAATGCCCTTGTGATATTCTTGCATGCATTCTTTCAGAGGCATTAAACAGAGGAGGGAATCTCTGATCCAGGATGTTCTGGACAAAATCCTATGGTCACTCATAAAAAAATATATATATAATAATAATTTGATTTATTGCGAAACAGAAAAGTAATTGCAAACTAATAGCTACCATACACACATTTACCCTGAGGAATACAAACAAGGCCAGAATTAATGGCTACATAAAAGTTAATGACCCAAGCCAACACAAGGCATTTGGGGCATGGGGTCGCCCCCGGCTCTCATCTGGTCGGCATATACAAAATCCCCCCAAAATTAAATTAAAATCACAAGACCTTCCTACCAAGCCACTCGGGCTTTGCACAAAGCCAACCCTCTGGCCACAGATAACTTAAAATTCGACAGACTACTGAGGGAGGTAACAAACAACATGCAATCACCAAGCGAGGGTGCTCGAGTCTTCAGTGTGGACAGCCACGTCTGTGTCTAAAGAGATTTTAATTTTGTTGACCAAGCTCAGGAAGCGAGTGACCTGCTGCGAGACGTGCGGCAAGCGATCACCCAACAAAAAAATCAAAAGCAATGCCTCTGGGTGGCCAGGTAAAGATGCCAACAATGGTGCAAGATAATCTCCCCTCAAGGTCGCGTAGAAGGGGCAGTACAGCAGAATGTGGGCCAAAGATTCCACTGCTCTCAAGGGACAATGGCACAGACGTTCTGCCAAAGGTATATGATTGTATCTAGCTACCGTGACAGCAGATGGAAAAGCATTCCACCTTACTAGTAGGAGCAGTCTTCTGGAATTCAAGGGGAGCCCACCATCCAAAAAGGGCATGGGAAGGGCAGTTGCGTTAGCCAGCCGTACATAAAGGCCAGTGGCTTTGCAAGCACTAAGTTCAGCCCAGACCTCCTGCCATGTGGAGTCCAACAAACCATCTAGAACAAGTTTCTTGGTCCCCTTAAATCCCAGCTGGGACAGGGCCCCAATAGTGAAGCCCAGCTGTTTAATTTTCTCATCTACTAGACCCAACCAAGGATTCAGGAATTTGTTGGACATGACCAACTGGGTCCATGGAGCAGCCAGGTTGAAATAAAGATGTAAATAATATGTAATAGCCCCTTGCCAAACCTTGACCTGCAAGGGGAGCAGGCCACACTCACGGCAGAGGGTCTGGGATGGGATGCCAGGAGGAGCCATCAGAATTGCTTGTACCACCCCCACCTGAAATTTCTCCAGGTCCATCAGCTTGCTCAGGGCCCAAAAGAGAGCCCCGTACAGGAGCTGGGGAACCAACTTGTGGTTCTAAAAATAAATTGCCGGGGCGACTAAATGCCCTCCATTTGACCTAAAGAAGCTTAACAAGTTTATTTTTAGCCTCTTAGCCCTGTTCAGGGAGAATTGCGCCTGTAAATTCCAGGCCCCGGTTGCCTAAAAAAAAAGACCCAAGTACTTATACACCGGGACCTGGGCTATCTCCTGATTTGCCAGCTGCCATTTGTGTAAGGTTTTTTTCCGAGAAAAGTGGACAACTTTCGACTTGTCCTGATTTATTTCAAGCAGGTTATCCTGGCAGAAGTCTCCAAAATCAACTAACAGATGATGCAGACCAACCTGGGACCGTGACAGCAGAACCGTGTCATCCGCATACAAGAGACAGGGGATTTTGGTCTCACCTACAAGCGGGGCATGACTAGCTGTCCTTGCCAGGGCCTCCATGACATCATTTAGATAGATGGTGAAGAGGGTCGGGGCCAGGATGCATCCCTGCTTCACCCCTCTCTCGACAGGGATGCTATCCGATTCTGCTCCCTGGCAACTCAGGCTCATCCTGATGGAATTTTCCCTGTGGAGATTGATGATCAAATGCAGAAACCTTGGGTCTAAATCCAAGGAAACCAGTTTCCTCCACAACTGCTCTCTTGGGACAGAATCAAAAGCTGCCCCCAAATCAATGAAGAGCATACAGGGAGTAGGGGGGCCTTGCATATTTAGAAACAAAATGGGACAGGAGGAAACAGTGGTCACTGGTGGATCTCCCTTTTTGGAACCCTATTTGGGCATTTGACAGGGTGCCCTTGGCTTTCAGCCAACCATTAAGCCTTGCCAGCAGATATTTGGCATACAGCTTACTTCTAATGCTCAGAAGGCTGATGGGCCTATATTTGCTGGGGGTGGCCGGGTTACCCTTCTTATAGATGGGGACAACTATCGCTTGGCCCCAGTCGATGGAACAACTCCCGACTCGTTAATCCCTGAGAAAAGGGCAACCAGGATAGGGGCCCACCAATCCACATTGGCCTTTAAACACTCAGCTGTTATTCCATCTACTCCCGGGACTTTCCCAGTTTTGAGGTTATTGATTAGGGCAGCTACCTCCTCGGCCATAACGGATTCCCAAGTGGGAGTGGATATGACTAAAGCCAGCTCTCCTGCCGGGGATCTGGGGGGCTGTATACAAGCTGGAAAAATGTTGCACCCAGTCTTTCCCGGAAACCAGGGGAACAGTAGAAAAGGGCGCGTCAAGGCCAATACCTCTGACCATTTTCCAGAATTGCGTTGGATTAGATTTAAAGACTTCACTGAGCTCTTCCCACTTCAATCTGTGGTGGACATCCCATTTGACCTTCAACAATGCTCTATACTCCCTTCTCTTACACAGAAATGCTGAGAGAAATCCATTCCCCTGCGTGGCTCTGAAATGGCAATAACAATGCCGTAGCTCTAATCTGAGAAGCCAACACTTCTCATCAAACCAGCCCAGTGGAGGCCTTCATCCCAGGCCCACAAAACTGAACCCAGGGTGGGTGACAAAAAGAATAGGGGCGAGCCAACCCACCAGAGTCTGAAAACAGGAAAGCAACCCTGCCTGCGTGGTGGTGGTCCTAAGCTCTGCCAACAACTGCATACCCCTTGAGGAGTTCACTAGGGTCCTAAACTCTTGTTCTGCCCAGGCATCCCAATGCCTTCTAGTCCTGATCTTCACTAGGGGTCTGGGGGAGACTGGGGCCAGGGGAGCACCCATGCCTACGGTCTTAGGAAGGTTCATTGTGAGCATTAGCGGGAGATGGTCACTGATCAACTGTGAGTCCACATGGAAATCCGCAACCAGGCCGACCAGGGAGGCTGAGATGATAAGATGATCAGG
This sequence comes from Sphenodon punctatus, assembly GCA_003113815.1. Lineage (NCBI taxonomy): Eukaryota > Metazoa > Chordata > Lepidosauria > Sphenodontia > Sphenodontidae > Sphenodon > Sphenodon punctatus. The sequence continues at coordinate 3,353,710 of QEPC01010958.1, forward strand.
GCCTCTGGGAGAGATGTAAGTAAATTCCCCCAGCCAGTCCATCCAATAGCGACCATTCAATGGATACAGGTCCAGTTGGAACAGGAGGCTGGCCAACGCCAATCCACTGGTGTTTATACCTGTGCTTGGACTTCCTATCATCAAGGGGGCCATCCTCCTCAGCACCCCGTCCATTCCCAATAAGGCCCAACTCATAGTCAGACTCGCCCATACGGACGTTAAAGTCACCCCCCAATAGTAATCCTGCGCCTGGGAACTTATCCTGGACCTTCTCTAAATAGGAGGTCAAATCTGGCCAGAGATTCTTGGGAAAGTTCACTGAGTTTTCTGTGGGGATGTACACACATACCACCACCAGACATTGGCTTTCCGTTTCCAATAGGCAACCGCAGCCAATCGGTGGGTCAATAGGCAGGGCAGATGCCTTCAATCCTATGGCAGTCTTAATAAGACAAGCTGCCCCCCCGCTTGGGCGGCCTCTGCCTCGGGCTGACAGGGCCTCCTGCCAAAAAACCTCATAGCCTGGGAATGCTGGCCTATCTCTGGTAGATGGTGGCACACAGGAAATGATGTATCAGGAAGTCAAACTTGTTCATACTACACTAGACCTGAAACAGGTACCCAAAACGGGTAAACCTGTCAAATCTGCACTATCTGTGCCAAAAATGGCAATTCAAGTTGTCACAGATATCTATTTGTACTCTGTTGGATATCCATTTCATTCCCCCCACCCCCTGCTCAAAAATTGGTTATTTTGGCATTTTGCTCATTTCAGCAATATTTCTGTAATCAGCACAAGCACAATTGCTGAAAACAACACAACCAAAATACCAAAACAACCACATTGAAAAACCAGAAAGCTAAACAAATATAATTGAAATGGAATACCAGAAAACCGGATATGCAAGTACCTGTTTTCAGTTGAAGAAAGTGTTTGTACAGCTGAAGGGTTACCCAGAAATGCTAATAATATTCACAAATAGTAAACCCACTATCTGTTTTAACACTATACTACACCATTGTAATTTCATGGAGTCAGATCATTGCAAGTAAACTCTTTCCATTTTTTGGCAGAAAACATGGGACCCTTAAAGAGTGGAGGCAGTGGTAAAAATTTTATGTATCAGTCAGAATGCTGATTTATGCAATTAACACTCTTAAAAGAATGTTGTGTGAATGACCCCTAAGGCTGTACACTTCTTACTCCTGTGTGTTTATACACCACATAGGACAGGAGTGGACAAATTTCCCAACTCCAAGAACTGCAAACCAAAATCTTCATATGGTCGAGAGTTACAAGACACATGCAAACACGTGCATGCACACAAATCTCTCCTGCTTTGTGATTGGCTGGTGGAGCCAGTGCTCTGAGGTTCTGGGTGCTGGGATTCTGAGGAGTAATTACACTTCAGCTGCTGAGACTCGGGTGCAATGAAGTAAGGCATAGGACAATTAACGTAGCACAGAACCCAGGACTAGTCTTTGCAGAGAGAGAGCCACGTTTAAACTGCCAAAGAGCCGCATGTGGGTCCTGAGCCATAGTTTGCCCACCTCTGACATAGGCAGTGTAGACTGGAGAATAAGGGCCATTGTGCACCTATTTTTAAAACATGAGGGCTCCTCCCACTTTTGAGAACAAAAACTGTAAGGAGAGGCAATGGCAGCAACTGGTAACTGTTTCCAAACACTGTGTGCTGCCCTCTCCTCACAGCAGGAATGTGTTGCTCAGAGAGAGAGAGAGCAGCATGTTTGTTTGCTTGGTTTTGTTTATTTAATTTATTTATTTAAAAACTTAATATCCCAACACCTCTTGCATAGGCAGCCCAGGACAGCATACAATATAAAATACAAAGTATAAATATAAATATAAAAACAATTAAAACAAAATTTCATACGGGTCATAACAACCCCCCAATCCAACCCTCCCACTACCCATCTCCCCCACCAAAAGCCTAGCGGAACAACCAGGTTTTGCACTGACTCCTGAAGGAGGGGAGATCCGGGATCCCATGGGTCTCCACCAGAAAGGACTTCCACAAATGAGGTGCACTGACCAAGAACACCCTCTCCAATGTGGCCCCCTGCTGAACAAGAGGGACCTCCAAAAGGGTGCTCCAGGTTGACTGTAGAGGCTGCTCCAGAACCCGGGGGGTGAGGCAGTCTCATAGGTAGGTGGGGCCTAGGCCATTTAGGGCTTTATAGGTAGCACTAACATTCTGAATTGGGCTTAGAAGGCTATAGGCAGCCAGTGCAGTGAACGGAGCACCGGAGTTATGTGCTCCCAGCGGCCCATCCCCATAAGGAGGCGGGCCACCGCATTCTGCACCAGCTGAAACCTCTGAACCATCACCAGGGGTAGCCCCACGTAGAGCACGTTATAGTAATCAAGCCTCAAGATGATGAAGGCATGGATGGTGGTGGCTAGGTCACAGTCTGAGATATATGGCCATAACCCTCGCAGTCTGGGTTTCATCCGGGTTATTGCACTGACACTGTGCTTGTGGCATTGGGTGATGACCTTTTTCAAGAGTTAGATCAGGGCCATTTGACCCTGCTGATCCTGTTAGATCTTTAGGCTGCATTTGATACTGTTGATCATAAGTTGGTGACTCGGCTGCGGGACCAGGCCAGGGAGGGCAGGACTGTTCTTGAATGGTGCCGCTTCTTCCTGGCCAGGAGAACTCAGCGAATGGTGCTGGGTGATTGCTCATCTGTTCCCTGGGACCTGCTCCCCAGGTCCCACAAGACTCCATCTTATCTCCTCTTTTGTTCAATGTATATATGCAGCCGTTAGGGGTGGTCATCAGAGGGTTTGGTGTAAGGTGTCATCAATATGCTGATGACACCCAACTATATCTCTCCTTTTCATCAGACCGAGGCCCGGCAGTTTTGGTGCTTACCCAGTGTTTGTCAGGTGTGGGGGACTGCATGAAGGCGAGCCGCTTGAAGTTGAATCGTGACAAGATGGAGTTGATGGTTGTGAGGAAGGCTGGGGAAGGGGTGATGGCCCCCATCATTGATGGGGTCTGTCTCCCCCTTGTCTCTCAGGTCTGTAGTCTGGGGGTGCTCCTAGATCTGCAGCTCTTCCTGGATGCCCAGGTGGCAGCTGTGGCGAAGGGTGCATTTCACCAATTACATCTGGTGTGACAACTTAAGCCATATGTCTCAGACTTGGACCTTGCCATGATCAACCATGCTTTTATTACCTCGAGATTGGACTACTGTAACGCACTCTATGTGGGTCTATCCCTGGTGATGGTTCAGAGACTGCAACTGGTGCAGAATGCAGTGGCCCATCTCCTTAGGGGGACATGGCATTGCGAGCATATTACTCCGGTGCTCCATTCTCTCCACTGGCTTCCAATAGTCTTCTGGGCCCAATTCAAGGTGTTGATCTTGACATTTAAGGCCCTAAATGGCCTGGGCTCCACTTATCTGCAGAACCGCCTCACCCTCCCAATTCTGGATCGGCCCCTGCGGTCATCTGGGGGCACCTTCCTTGAGATCCCCTGGGTTTCCCGGGTGTCGACCATGAGGAGGGCGTTCTCAGTGGCTGCTCTGTAGCTGTGGAACTCTCTTCTGTTGGAGGTCCACCTGGCCGTAGACCTCCCCTCTTTCCATAGACAGTGTAAGACCTGCCTGTTCCGCTGGGCCTTTGCTGAAGGAGACAAGTGAGGGTGGGTTGGGTTAGGGTAGATTTTTTTTATTGTTGGGTTATTTTAATTGTTGATGTACAGTATTGTACTGTATTATTTTGTTTTTAAAATGTTGTTAGCCACCCCGAGATGCTTGTGCAGGAGGGGGCGGCATACAAATATGCTAAAATTAAAATAAAAACCATCGTACCGGATGTAATTTACAAAATGGGCTCCTTCCCACAGCCGCCACCTGGACAATAGGGGTGGGAAACCGGTAGAATCCGGTATCCGATAATGCCGGTATCGGGCGTACCGGCATTATCGGATTTGACCCGGTAATCCGGACCGGGTACCGGATTTTTCTTGCATTGCAGCCATTTAAAAATGGCTGCAATGTAAAAAAAACTGCCCCAGCAAAAATGTTTTTTTCAAAAAAAACCTCCCCGAGTCCAGGCTGCGCGGGTGGAAGGGGGGACACCCCCCACCCACCCGGCC
>QEPC01010958.1:3384404-3410906 GCA_003113815.1 Sphenodon punctatus
TGAGCTAGTCATTGTTCCTGAACAGCAGGCATTGAGTAGGATTATTAGATTGCTTTAAGTTTCATTTCAGTTTTGTACTGAAATGAAACTTAAACCTTAAACTGAAGCCTTGTGTTGTTTGTGATTCCCCCCATCCCATAGATAGATAGAGAGAGAAAGAGAGAGAGAGAGAGAGAGATTAGATAAATAGGTTAGGGACAGTAGGCAGTTGTAGGAGTTAGCTTAGTGATAGAGATAGCGTTAGTGATTTAGTTTTAGTGTTTGTAGGAGTAGGCCTGTATACTTATTAGATAATCCGTTTAGTTCATAGAATTTAGAATAGTTAATAGCAGTTAGATTTAGTGTAGATACTAGATAGATATAATATTAGATTAAAAAATTAAATAAAAAAAACCCATATAAAACATTTCCCGAACAGCCGAACCCGAACCCGGCGAACTAACCGAACGCAGCCAAACCGAATGGCTGAACCTGAACCGCAATCTGTTCACCCATCCCTAGAAACCTACATTCCATCCCAGAGCTAGGGGTAGAACCCAGGAACCCTAGTCTAATGCATGTACCCTCTACTTATTATAAATGGCTATATGGTGTCTCCTTTGTTTTTGTTTTTTTTAAAAAGGGTCAAATCTAACAACACTTTGAACACTTTAGAAGTGTTTAGAAGCCTCCCTTCCAACCACCACCCAGCCTGCCTTCAGAGAAGTGCTAATTGACTGAGTCCAGCAACCTTGAGTACGTTTCCTCTCCATTTCTAAATGCTTACTCTTTTGTTAAGAATCCTGCCTGATTCTCCTTTATGCCTCCTGCAACCACCCTTGTGATTGGGTGTCACCCACACCCAGAGAACAGCAGAAAACACAGGATCAGATGGTCAGACCTTTCTGATCTTCTGGGATGGTTACATCTGTCTGCGTAGGGACGAACAGCTGGAGATGGTGTGTTTGAGAGAGCAACAAAACTTCCTAATTTCTCCTACTTTTTATATCTTCAATGTTAGCATTATCTTAACCCATTCTATGTACATGACGTGTAACTGTTAGTCCTATAATCCATCCCCCTAATATAATGTAACTGTTAGTGCTGTTAATTACAATTAAGATTTTTCTGCAAAAATGCCCTTTTCCCGTGATTCTCCCTTTGACAAGGTCAGCAATTTTATTGTTCATTCTGACCATATCAGTGAAAACTGCCTTGACTCCACATCCCACTTCAGAGTGCCTCCTGCTCTGGGCATAGTTTTACTCTTGTGGTTAGAACCACACTGATTCTGTCTGGTTTTGAAGTATGGTAGTTCCTTATTCTTGCAGCTACTCTGCTATGTCTGACCACCTGAAATTACAGATTGGAGCAGTTTTGACCCACAGATGCTTGCATCTTCTAGACTGTCAGCTCCCAATATGCAGGTGTGGGCCCCTTTTGTCTCCTGCCTCCAGCTGTTTTTAAATCTCCATGTGTTAGCAGTTCCAATGCCTCAATATTCTGTCTTTCAAGTATTAGTAATTGGTTAGCTGTCAGCTTCAATCTAAACTTATATCAAGCATTCAAGCAACTGAGTATTTTGGGGTGCAGAGGAGCCTGGGCCTGGCCAAAGCGGAACCACCTCTGAGGATCACACTCCCTCCTTTTGAAGTGCTAATGACCGTGTGATAGAGGAAGACAGGTCCTGCTCTGATCAAACAGGAGGTGGTGAAGGGGCCACTAACCACTGCATCCCAAACCTATTGAAGCTAATGACTCTTGCTCACTTCAAAAGGGGAATTTTCAGTCCCTCTCCCCCGCCCCCCTCAAACTTCCACCCAAGACTAGTGCCTAGATTACCTTTTCCTGAGTTCAGTCCTGGCAGGCAAAAAAGTTGAGAACTACTGCCCTTACAGCTATTGTTTTAAGCTTCCTGCAGTATTGACAGGGATCATTACATTGGCTCAAGTTCGTTTACATTTCTGGGTTATTTCTGCAACCTTAGGGGCTAGAAACTTGCTTTTTGTTTAAGAGAAAAGGTAAGAACTGGAGACAATTTAAAGGTAACTGCAATCTGCTAGCAAATCTTTAATCAGAAGTGAGTAATCTTGTTCAATGTGTATATGCAGCCTCTAGGGGAGGTTGTGAGGGGGTTTGAGGTTCGGTGTCATCAATATGCTGATGACACCCAACTTTAACCTTTCTTTTTCAGCTGACCCAGTCCCGGCAGTCTCAGTGCTTACTCAGTATCTGGCAGCTGTGGGGGTCTGGATGAGAGCCATCTGAAGCTGAATCCTGGCAAGACGGAGATGATCCTTGTGGGAGGGGCTGGTGACTCCCATAATTGATGGGGTTCGTCCCTCCCTGGCCCCTCAGCGCTCCTCGATTCACAGCTTTGCCAGGATGTGCAGGTGATGGTGGTGGCGAGGAACGCCTTTTGTCAGTTACATCTGACACGATGGCATCTGCGGTATATCTCAGGTCGCTTTTACACGAGCGGCCAGGGAAGTGCGTTCTGCAACACACCATCAGGGAAAGGCCGCATGGGGTGCATTTACACACAGCGGAAGTGCCCACCCGCCATAGGAATTGGTGGTGTATGCGGTCTCTTTAAAGATGCATTCTGGAAACCTTGATGTCAGGGTTTCTAGAACACATCTTGAAAGAGGCCATGCGCACTTCTGATTTCTATGGTGGGCGGCCACTTCTGGTGCATGTAAACGCAACCTGCGTGGCTTTTCCCAGAAGCACATTGAAGAACGCAATTCCCTGGCTGCTCGTGTAAAAGCAGCCTTAGACTCTGACCTGGCCACCATCATCCATGCCGCCTTCACCTCAAGATTGAACTACTGCAACACATTCTGCGTGGGGCTACCTTGGTGACGGTTCAGAGACTGCATAATGCGGTGGTCCATCTCCTAATGGGGACAGGGCGCTGAGATCACATAACACCAGTGCTCCGTTCATTGTGTTGGCATCCTGTAGTCTTCTGGCCTCTATTTTAGTTGTTGGTTATGTCCTATAAAGCCCTATAATGTCTGGGCCCTACCTACATGCGAGACCATCTCACTTCCTGGATTGACCCCTGTGGTCGATGGGGGAGCCCTCCTTGAGGTTCCCCTGTGTTGTGGGTGGTGACCATGGAAAAGGGTGTTCTTTGTGGCTGCCCTGAGGCTGTGGAACTACCTCCTGGTGGAGGTTTGTCTGTCTGTCTCCGGACCTTCCCTCCTTCCATTGACAGTGTAAGACCTCGCTGTTCCGCCAGACTTTCAGTGGAGACAGGTAGTGGATGCGGGGTGGGGGTTGAGTTGGTAAGGATCTTTTTAGCTCCAGCGAGTGTATCTTTATGGTGTACTAGTTTTATGTGTTTTTATGCATTTATATGTTAATTTTTGATTATCCGCTCTGAGCTGCCTGAGGCAGGATGGGTGTGGGGTATCAAATTGTAAAAATAAGTAAATAAATAAATAAACTGGGGGAAACAATTTATTATGGTATAATCTACAGCATACAAGTGTGCAAATGAAAGACTAGTCAAAATACCTCCTATTGCAGAAGACCACAACAGAGGGTGTTTTTAAATGAGCAAGGCTTGCTGGAGGGGGGATGGAGAGGCCATGGCTGCTGAGTGGTGCAGCTGTGGAGCAGCCATTCAGGTAGAGTGAGCGTGAAGGGATTCTAATGGGCAGCTCCGAGGGTGGTCACTGTGGCTATGCAGGCAACCTCTATGCACTCCTACCGGCTCTGCAAACAACTCATACTGACAGCTGTTACCCCCTGCCTGGCAACACCCCCACCCCAAGCCACACCCAACTGTCTGCCCTCTGCCATGACACAGCTGTAGACACCATGGAAACACGAAGCCGAAGCAGCCAGTAACCCCTCTTTTTCCAATGACCGCTGAAGCCAGTGCCAGGCGACAATGGAGGCACATACTGGGTGGGACACAGGAAGCTACTGTCCAAGCTGCTGTTCTCCATGGTGTTGGTTCTTCTCTCATGCATTGGGAGGGGAGTGGTTGTGTTTTGACCCAACATGGTTTTGTATTTCATGCGTGTCTCCTTTAAGGGCTCCCAGAAGGGCTGTAGGAGGGACCGGGGAAGGGACCAAGCTGTGGATTGTCTTCTGGTGTGGGTGGCAGCCCCAGTTAATAGTTATTCATTTATTTATTCATGTTTTTATGCCACCCCCTCCTGCTTACTCATCTCAGAACGGCTAACAGCGTTATAAAAACAAATAACATAATAAAATATAAAACATTAAAATAACCCAAACAAAAAGAAAACCCCCAATTCTAATCCAACCCATCCATCTCCCTCAGCAAAGGCCCGGCAGAACAGCCAGGTCTTGTACTGTTTATGGAAAGAGAAGAAGTCTGAGGCCAGGTGCACCTCCAACGGGAGGGAGTTCCACAGTCACGGTGCGGCCACCGAGAATGCCCGCCTCATATTCGACACCTGGCAAACCCAGGGGACTTCAAGGAAAGTGCCCCCGGCCGATCGCAGAGGCCAATCCAGGATCCGGATGGTGAGGCAGTCCTGTAGATAAGTGGGTCCCAGGCTGTTCAGGGTTTTAAAGGTCAAAACCACCACCTTGAATTGGGCCCGAAAGACTATCGGCAGCCAATGCAGAGACTGGAGCACTGGAGTAATGCGCTCGTGACAACTCGTCCCACTAAGGAGATGGGCCACTGCATTCTGCACCAGCTGCAGTCTCTGAACTGTCACCACAGGTAGCCCCACATAGAGCATGTTACAGTAGTCTAATTTTGAGGTAATAAAAACATGGATTATCATGGCAAGGTCCGAGTCCAAGACATATGGCTTAAGTCATAGCATCAGATGTAGTTAGTGAAATGCGTCCTTCACCACAGCCACCACCTGGACATCCAGGTGGAGATGTGGGTTTAGGAGCACCCCCAGACTACGGACCTGGGATACCAGGGGAGGACGGACCCCATCAATGATGGAAGCCATCACTTCCCTGGCTTTTCCCACAACCATCACCTCTGTCTTGTCAGGATTCAACTTCAGACGACTTGCCCTCATCCAGTCCCTCACAGCTGACAAACACCGGGTAAGCACCAAGACTTCCGGGCCTGGGTCTGATGAAAAAGAGAAGTACACTTGGGTGTCATCAGCATATTGCTGTGTTGGGGATGTATGGGTGCCCATTGTCATACACCTTTTTGGCCTCCACTGCATGGGGCACTCTGGATTTTTCAGTAGTTCCCTGTGAGTGGCTATGAGTGGGTGCTGCATGGCTCATAGGAGCACACATCTCCCTGCTGCACCTTCAGATGGGCATTCAGATAAGTGGTTACACCCAGATAATCTGTTTAGGAAGAGGGCTTTAGGAAAACATAAGAGCTAGTGTAATGGGCAACATGATGCAGACAAAATTAATTGTTGAGAGATGGCAGATATACTGGAAGTCAGAAAACTGAATGACAAATGTACATTGGCTGTGTCTAGCCCTTGAACACTATCATTGTGGCATTTTGCCTGTTCAGAGATTAGAGCCTTGCTAGTCTCTTTGCACACCCATTGTTTCAGAGTGGCGGACTATGTGAACACATTGCTCTGGATCAGGTTTTCCCTCTCCCCCTCCCCCCTTTTTAAAATATCTCACTTTGTAAAATATATATTTACATATCTTTTACATATAGGATATAGGTGTCTCTATATTTGGAAAACACAGAGACAGGCAAGATTTGTGATACTAACTTATTCAATCTCTTTTGAAAAATTCAAGACAAACTTGTGATAATCTGTTTGGTAGGTATTATCCTTCATATTTCATGGTATATATTTCTATGAGGGGTATGTGGCAACATTTATATAATAAGTAAAATAGTTTATTATCTCAAATACATGAAATACAATATTCTTTTACTTCCAGATATTTGTTTATGAGGTTCTGAAGAAGACTCCTCGAGGGTCAAAACGTGTCCACTTTCATCCTTGTACATCATCACTTTTGTCTCTAGTGTTTCCACATGTTTAAAAGTGTATATTATTCATTCAGACGACAATTTGTTATCATGAAGTTCGCTTGGAATATGTACACTTGTTTATATTTGTATATTCATTTATTGTCCATCATTCTTTGATTTATATTCATTATATAAAAATATCATTTTAGATATTAGCCCTCTAGATTGTTTTTTCTTGTTGTGATAGAGGCTTAGTGGGCTTTCAAGAATTGTCAAATTTTTATTTTTCACAATTGTTCTACATCAAACTTCTCTTCATAAACAAAGGATTGGTTCTAAATTATGACGTATATATATCTTTTACACAGTCAATGAAAACTCTATTTGCTACTTGCTAATTTTCTAAGAACAAGAAGTGTTAGGGTGGATAATGAAGGGAAAAGTGAAGATTAGAACTGTTTATTTTAGTGAGGAGCTGGATCAGTGAGCACAATAGAGGTGTACAAATTAACTAATGGTGTAGAAATGGTAAATTGGATTGATTACTTCTTACTCCTAATGCAAAAGCAAGAGGAGAGCAAACTAATTTGAAAGGAAATACATTCAGAGGTAGTAATAGATTTTTTTAACCCTTGGAACTCATTTCTAAATGTTGGCACTGAGCAGGATTTAAGGAAGGCTAAGACACAGACAGCCCAATACTCAATGCCCTCCATCAGTCAAGTACCTTTGGAGAGAAGTGCTTTTTCAGATAAAAACCTTAACTGCTTTAAAGTTTTAAACTGCCACCAATTGTTGTAATATCTGATCACTTTCTACATAGTGATTAGATATATTAATAATAAATTTATAAGGATAATCCATAGTTAAAACTGAATGGATTAAAAAATAAAGGTACATAAAATTCTCATGCTTAAGGTATAAGCCAAAAACTAAATGCCAGGATTTAAGAAGAAATGTCCTCTCTGAGCAGAATATTATATATAATTGCCTTTACATGGATTATTGCGTTTTCTCCTGAAGCATATGGTACTGATCTGTCTCAAGGATAGGACTCGAGACTGGAAGGACCAATACTACATGATACATTATAGCACATTGTAATTGTGAAGTCATTGAGTTTTGCCATTAAGTTCAGTAGAGCCAGTACTTCAGCCTGTGCTTTCAAAGCTCGTCCATTGCATGGAATAACAAGTCCGCTGGACATATTCTTTTTCTTGTCCATCACTTGTCCATAAAATTACCCCACATTACATTATGCTCCCATTTTTGTAAGCGTACCCTTAGAATTCACCTACAGTGGAAGAATTCAAACACTTGAGATTGAGTATGAGGTTAACATAAGCACTGTACCTGCATAAATTGCAGTATTTTCCAGCTGCAGTGTGGTTATATAATGGTAGAACTTGTTGGCTTGACTTTGGTCTCTCATTTCAAAGGAAAAAGCTGAGTAAGGGCAAGATTTCTGTGTCTAACGGGCTGAATTCAGCAGCCTGCTCTCAGTGGCTCTGGTGCAAAATTGGAATAACTCGATTGATTTCAAGCGTATCTCTGAAATTTTTGGCTCATCTTTGCTTTAGCTAAGCTCCCCAGAGTTGTATGCCTGATTCACAAACATAATGGTGCATAGATCTCCTTTTCAGTCTGACTTATGATCTATTAATTGTGCTGACCTGCTAATTGTGGTAAATTATCAGTGACCATATGGCTGATGCCTATTCATCTACAAACTGAAACAAACTAATTAAGGAGGTAAAACCCAATTTTCTCCACAAGATTTGGTCTGCTACAGTCTTCTTAGGCTTTTGCCTTTAAGCAGTCCTATCAGATATATAAAAGGTAATAATCCATTCAGTATTTCCTATAAACTGTATCAAATGCTCCATGTACAAGACAGATTTTAGCATTTTGCAAGAGCAAGCAGACCAATTAACGTAACGTATTAAATGGCCTTGTGCCAACTAATGTGTAAAATTACCTTATGGTAACTAATGTGTGAAATAAAAATGCTCAGGTTCAGAATATTATCATTAAAGTAAGTTCTGTTCTATTTTAGTTTGATTTCCAAAGCAAAGTAAACTCTAGTATTTGCAGTCTGGTTTATATGTTTTTTCATATTCATGAGATCTTAAAAAGGCCCCTTCCAAATTTATCAGGGAAGAGGTAGATGAAAAGGAGGAGAATGGGCATGTGCTGGAGTTTTATAGGGTCAGTGAGGGAAGATGCTTAGGACACTAGTAGGAACTCCTTCCTTTCTACATTGTTTACATAGAATGCTTGCGGAGATTGTGCTGGGGCTGAGGGTAGTCAGGTAGTCTCCACTTCCTAACTAACTTATTCGTTAGTTTCACTGATATTATGGATCTGGTTGAGTTCTGCAACCACCTATGTTTAGCATTCAAGCAACAAAATAGTCATTCTTTCTGGTGACAGATGCCATACCCTCCCCATCAGGAAATGCTATTGAGGGAGATTTGGGTAAAGGTCCCTCTCCTACCTTTACCAAAGACATTTCCTCTCCTTCCCATTCCTAGGGCTGATGCCAAAAACTTCCATTGCTTGCAACTGGACACTTTGTTTGGTCTGAATGGAAATCAATCAGTCTGATCATTTATTCTGATTTCTGCCTCCCCCACTGGTTTCTGCTTGCAAATGAGAGGAGAACAGTAGGCTAAGGAGCATTAGAGGGTACAAGTCTTCAGGCTTATTGTAGGGCTAACCCAATCTCCCTTTGTGTCAGGAATGAATTTCTCTGTCTGGAAAAGCTTGATAAGGTGTCAGGTGAATTTTTGCCTTTTTTTACTGCATCCTGTTAGGGATAAGAAGGGTATTAGAGAGCACTTTAATAAATCAATCAGTCAGTATAATAAAAGATGTGGTAAAAACTAGTTGTGATCTGCCTCGTTGAATTCACTCATGTGTCAATGAGTATTTTCAGACGTGAAAGGGCGGCATTCTCCCTGTCATGGAAACAACCCTTAGATTCCCTGCCGGGATCACTCTGGCACAGCCAACAGATGTGCTGGGGGATTCCGGTGGGGAATCGGGGAGGGGGCGGGGCTGCACAGTGCAACGTGCGGCCGCACGCCCATGCCCCCCGCTTCCCCCCTCCCCCCCTCTGGGGAGATGTGCAGGCGCCGTGGTCAATGTGGCCACAGTGCCCGCCCGACATGACCACAGCCCGGAATCCCGGCGGGGATTCCGGGCTGTGATCGCCGTCCAGACATGACGGACCCCTTCATCCCCGTCGGGAATCTCATTCACCACGCGATCGGCACCAGCCCCGCAGGTTCAGCTGATCATGTGGTGAATGAGATTCCTGGCGGGGATTGAGCGTGGCTAACCTCTGGGTGGGGGGGAACTTCCGGTTCCCCAACAGACGTTATGAGGGCATTCTCCACCACAGGGAATTGACTGTGGTTGAGCGTGATCTCGTAACGTCTGAAAATACCCAATATCTTCTGCATGAAATTTGCATTAAGCCCTCCATTTCATAGGCAATCCACTCTCTCAAGTGGCTACATATGTTGGACTATTTCTCTCAGTGCGTGAGAGTGCAAATCTGTCCAATTTTTAGGTGAAGGATCCAGTCTGCTTCCCAAGCTAGATTTTGTAAAAATACAGCTAGAAATAACAGCAAGACCCTAACAATATATTACCATAAGCTGAGGTGCAGAAAATGTTCAAGGTAATAATGCTGTTACAGTGTGAGATTCTATTTCCTTGTGGCAGTTAGAACTTGAAGGCTTGAAAAGATTCAGGTGTCAGCAGTTGTAAGGAGCTTGCCACCAGAATGGGCAATGTTAAAATAATAAATTCAGGGAAACAAAAGGGTGGCAAAGATTATTGTTGAAGGAGCAAGGACTTTGCTACACATAATATGAAGCTATTCAACTTTTCTGGTGAGTGGGGTAGCAGAAGGGAGGTGCCGACTACTCTTTGCTACCCATTAGCATCATCCCTACCTCATTATAGGGCCACGGTCATAGGCCTATAGTTAAGGTGGTAGCAAACTCTCCTTGAACAGCACCTATGCTGTTCAATGGGAGTCAGTAGAGCAAAAACCTCCGGTTGGTGACCATTCTAGCTTTCCTCCAGCAACACATGTGTTCTGTGATTACAAACAATGAAAGGGAGTCCAGGGACAGGGTTTGGGCTGAAGGTGTGTGTGTCCCCATCTTTCACCTGCCACTGCTTGCTAGTGGTGCTGCACCACGAGCAGCAGTGGGACCAATCGAACTGGGAGATAAAGCTGTTTGTTTACAGACAACTCCTCCCCATGTGAGTGAGCAGAAGGGTGTTGCCTTGTAAAGACAGTTCTTCGAGATGAATCCAAACATGCTCACAACTGGGTTCCAAACATGCTCACAACTGGGTTGTTCATGCTCACCATATTCAAATAATAGACCACATGATGGTCTCGAGCTCCTCTAGTATAAAAAGCACTCTCCCCCTCAGAATGACAGTTCCTTCCAACCCTTTCTAGGAAGGGTGGGTGTTGTGAGAATGTTAGGACCATCTCGAAGAACCTTGTTTACAAGGCAGCAACCTTCTGTTCTTTTTTGAGTGACTCCTCACAGGCTGTTTTTAAACTGCTCCTCTGGGTGGTGGGTCCATGGGTGCATGGGCAGGGTGTGCGCACACATCCCCATTCACCCCCTCACTCATCTGCACCCATGGAGCAACCACTGTTTCCCCTGGTTGCTCTGAGCATAGGGACGAGTGGGGGGTTGAGTGGGGATGTGTGTTAGGCAGGCGCACACATGCACCCCCACTCACTGTGGGCACACACGACATGTCGTTCACATGGGTGGGAGAGGCATGTGTAAAAAGGGCCACATTCTCACAACTGTCTTATACTATCTTTGGTAGGAATTTAGGATGTAAAGCAATATCTATTCTATCTTGGAAAATCTGCAAATATGGTTCTGAGATTATTATGGCTGCTATTTCACTAACTCTTCTTAATGAAGTTATTGCTAACAGGAATACTGTCTTTAAAAACCCCCACCGAATAACCAGTTCATTTGCACCCCCATATAATTAATTCATGCTGCCCCAGAGGTGCAAATGAAATGGTTATGGGGGGGGCAGCGTGAATTGATTATGGGGGCACAACTGAACTGTTTATATATATGTCTCTTCATGGCATAATGTGCTTAATAGGATGACTGCATTTTGGATATCTTGTGTGCTTGATAGCAGTGCCCCCAGGCCCACCAAGCTGGGAGGCACCCCTAGACCTACTGGTGGGACACAAAGGGGGCACAACTTGACTTCTTGGCCAGCGGCCAATTGCACCCTAGCTATGCCCATGGTCTAGTGTGTGTGATTGATCAATTTGAATGAGTGTGTGAGTTGAGAGTATGTTTGTGTAGTGTGTATGGATGAGTGTGTATGTGATCAATTTGAATGAATGTGCCAAATTTATTGATTGATTGATTGATTTTTACAAATTTCTACCCCGTCTCTCCTGCCACAGGCAGTTCGGAGCGGCTTACAATCCATAAAAACAACAATAATTAAGACAACATTTAAAGGAGGAAAAACACCCACCCAAATCCATTCCCCCCACTCCATTATCCATCTCCCCCACTAAACGCCTGGTGGAATAGGCAGGTATTACAACTTCTCCGAAAAGAGGGAAGGTCCAGAGCCAAATGGGTCCCAACCAGAAGGTAGTTCCACAGCTGTGGTGCAGCCACCGAGAACACCCACCCCTGTGTGGCCCCCCAGAAGACTCGGGGGACCTTGAGCAGGGCATCATCGAATGACCGCAGGGACCACTCCAAAACCTGCGGGGGTGAAGCGATTGCACAGATAGGTAGGGCCTAGGCCGCTTAGGCCTTTATAGGCCAAAACAAACACCTTGAATCAGGCTCGGAAAACTACTGGCAGCCAGCACAGAGAATGCAGCACTGGTGTAATATGCTCCCAGCAGCTCAAGCCTACCAAGAAGCGACACCTCCATCTTGTCACGATTCAGCCTCAGTCGATTAGCCCTCATCCAGTCCCCCACACCCGCCAGACACTGAATAAGCACCGAGGCTGCCGGGCCTGGGTCAGTTGAAAAAGAGAGGTACAGTTGAGTGTCATCAGCATACTGATGACACTTCACGCTGAACCTCCTGATCACCTTGCCAAGCAGCTGCATGTATATGTTGAATAGGAGAGGAGACAAAACAGAATTCTGCAGGACTTCATACGAGAGGTCTCAGTATGATGAAAAATACTCCGTGAGCACCACTTGTTGAGTTCTTCTGGTCAGGAAGAAGCAGATCCATTTAAGAACAGTCCTGCCCACCCCTGCATGATCCCACAAGCGTGTCACCAACATTTCATGGTCAACAGTATCAAATGCAGCCAATAGATCTATAGAACTAACAGGGTCGAACGACCCCGGTCGAAATCCCGATGCAGATCATCCACCAAAGCCACAAGCACAGTCTCGGTGCCATATTCCAGACAAAAGCTTGACTGAGAGGGATCAAGAAAACCAATACGGTCAAGATGCTCGTGGAACCGACGGGCCACTACCCGTTCAATAACCTTCCCTAAAAAAGGAAGGTTAGAGACAGGCCGATAACTTGCAAGGGAGTCAATGTCAAGCAATGGTTTCTTGAGCAGAGGCTGCATCACCATCTCTTTGAGACAGCCCGGAACACTGCCCTCCTGAAGGGAGGCGTTCACCACCCCTGCCAGCAATGGCCCCATTGTCTCCCGCAAGATTTAATTAGCCAGGAGATGAGCGCATGTGTGTACCGTGTCTGAATGATTGTGTGTGCGATCAGTTAGAATAAGTGTGTGTGTAAGAGGTGAGAGCATGTGTGTGAATGAGTGTGATACCTCTTTTACATGAGATGCACCCACGCAGTAGCATGGGTGGGTGCGTCTCGTATGAAAGTAGTCGCTTGTGCGCTCCTGTGTAACACGCACCTCTACCCATCACGCATGCACAGAAAAACTTGCAAAAAAAAAAGTTTGCTTCATGTGGGGGATATCGGGGGATGGGTGAGTGCCTGTGTGGACCTGCAGTGTTCTTGTGTCTGGGACCAGTTTATGCATTAACAAAACTATTAGGTTTCAAAAGAAGGGCAAATTACCTAGGTAAAAAACCTTCAGTTTAAGAAGCTTGTTATGGTGGCATTACAAATTATACTCAAACGTTAAGATGACAGTAAATTGTATGTTAAGGCAACTTTATTAAATATCAGACCAATCTATACATTTTTCTTTTCTTATTAATTAATTAAAAAATTATGACAACTGAAATTAAATTTATACATTCTTCATCACATATAAGTATTGTTCAGTCACCATACCACACATATGCAGCTTAATTTCAGTTGTCATAATTTTTTTATTAATGAATAAAAAAAGAAAAAAATGTACAGATTGGTCTGATATTTAATAAAATTGCCTTAACATACAATTTACTGTCATGTTTACATTTGAGTATAATTTGTAATGCTGCCTTAGCAAGCTTCTTAAACCAAAGGTTTTTTGTCTAGGTAATAAGGTTTCAAGCCTCAGCATCGGTGCGTGAGCTTGCTGCCAGAAGGTTCCAGGCCTTAGCAGTTACTACTACTACTGCTAATCATTTCTAAAGTGCTACTAAGTATACACACTGCTTTACAGTCACAGATTTTCAGAGACAGGTCCCTGCCCAGTGGGCTTACAATCGAAGATGGACAAGGGTGAGGGGAAACACAGGGAAAGACAGATACACAAACATTCCCATTTTACAGATGGAGAACTGAGAGAGAAAGGCTGTGACTTACCCAAGGCCACCCAGGGAGTTCATGGGTAAGGCAGGATTCAAAGCCTGGTTTCCCAAGTCCAGCATCATATCCTCTATACTATCCTGGGTCTCTAGGCCAAGAAGTTGCAGCTTGCCCAAGGCCACCCAGCTACTTCATAGCTTTGCAGGTCCATGTCCAGCACCTTATCCACTATACCACACTGGCTCTCAGCCATTATGAAGGAGCTTCCTGCCAGAAACACCAGTTGAAGCACTTGCTGTCAGAGAATATGTGTGTTGATGCAAAGCCTAAAAAATTGTACTATCATGATTACCAAGAACTGTGGATTGAATAATTATATGGTTAAATGTACTAGATCCCATTCATTTTCTTTCTTTTCCCTGTATAACTCAGGTGAAGAAAGCTTCTTTACTGTAAAGCGACAAAAGAATTAAATTGTTTGCATTGTTTCCCTAAAATTGGCATCTTTTGAGTCATCCTTTGTGATCAGCTTAAGGTTTTAAATCAGTTTTAATAATCTTAAGTTTATTGTTGTAACTTGGTTAAAATAAGATTAAGAGTAAGCAGAAGGAGTACAGTGAGCACTTAATTTAGAACTCGCAGCTAATACCCAGGGCCCAGAGCTAAATGTGGGTCCGCGATTCATGGATTCTCTCAGAATTCCCCTCCCCCCACGGATTCTCCTGTCCCACTTCTCCCAGTGCAGAATTTTCAGCCTATGCAGGGGAGATGTGAGGCAGGAGATTCCATGGGGGGAGCGGGATGAATAAACACTTGGGGCTCTCCACCCCAGGCCAGGCTGCGTTGAGTGAGGGGGCTGCCAGAGCTTGCTCCCACCACCGCTGGCAAATCAACACACCTGGTAGTGGTGACGGTGGTGGCAGCAGCTTCTTTCAGCGCTTTTCAGCAGCTCCTTCTGGCTGCTTCCTGGCCCTTCCCAATGGAACCTCCCAGAGCAGCGCAGTCAGATGACATAATCCAGCTGCATTGCTCTGGGAGGCCCCATTGGGCGGGGCCAGGAAGGAGTGGCTGAAGAGCACTGAAAGAAGCTGCTGCCGCCACCACTGCCAAGTGTATTGATTTGCCAGGTTGGAGGGGGAAGCAAGCCCTGGCAGCCCCCCCCAATGCAGCCCAGTGCAGTGAGGCACAGAATTGGGCCATGAGCCTCCCAGACTCCCATGGAATTTTTTAAAAAAATCCACAAGAGAATCGGGGCCCTGGTACTACCTGCATTTTACTGAAATAGGCCTTCTTGCTCACTCCCCACTCAGAAAAGCCAACTGGGAAGAACCTGGCTCAGCTGAGCAGTGGGAAAGAAGGGCATCAGTGACCGGGTGAGTCAGCGACCTGTCAGGTTGTGTTTGGGCACCCCAGGTTCAATGGGATGCCCGTTTTTGCTGGTGCCCAGTTGCACCTCTAGTTGCAGTTGCCCTTTAACATAGTTTTGTAGGCTTTTTTGTGTGCTTATAAGACAAATGCCACTATCATTGCCTTGATCGTACACATACAGCAATAGTGTTTTGGTCATTTTAATCCTGACAGCAATGGGTTTTACATCCTGTATTCTAGTGGGTATAGATGTCAGTCATTGAAATAACCACACTTAGGGTGCTTTCACACATTACCGGGGGAAGCAGGAAAACGTGCGCAATTGCGGTCATGGTTCTGTTATTGTGGGGATTAGCATCAATGAGAATGCATTAATCCACTTTTATCCCATGAGAACATGTGTAAGAGCTACATTTGGGGACCTGGTAATGCTCAGGTCCCCAAAAGGGGGATAAAAGGGGATTACTGCATTCTCGAAGGTGCTAATCCCCACAATAACAAAGCCATGATGGAATTTGCACAGATTTTCCTGCCTCCCTTGGTAATGTGTGAAAGTGCCCTTATTACCGCCACATAAAAACTTGCTGTGGGCTGCATTTAGTCATGGGAAGCCATTAGCACAACTCCTATCCATTGAAAAACTGGCACACCATGCTGTGAGCCAGTGTTGAACTGACCCACATTGATACCTAGATACATCCATTTATCTCCTCATCTTGTGCTTTTAGCCACCAATAGTCATACGTGCTCAGTGTGTCATCAGGTGGGTGCTTTCATCAATTTTTCAGCCGTCCGTCCTGCCTCAACACTGCATTAGACATCACTCAGCTTCCTTTGCTCAGTCTTGAACTATCACTTGGTTGGAAATCACTGAAAGATGTTGATGATTTAACAATGTCTGTGGGTCACCATTATCCAGCCCTCAGAACCTTTTTTAAAAATTATTTTTTAAAGGAGCTTAGCTTGATAATACCTGTGATTTACCAGTGACCAGCCCTGGGAAGTCATTGGAAATGTCTGCAATCAGCTTTTGTTCAATCAGGGAGATCTGCTGAAAATGCCTACGGTTTGCAATTATGAAACTATGGGAAACCTGCATTCCCTCGTTGTGGGAAGCATATAAACCCAATGAATTATGGGATATGAAGCAAGAGAGCTGCAGATATTTTTAAAGGACATTTTTCGGCATGCAACTGCAAGGGTTCATTATAAATTTGCCTTTTTAGTGTTAATGAGGTACGGTAAGGTAAAATTTATCATGTGTGACCAAGAAGTCATTGCACTAAATTTAAAACGAATAAATAAAACTATAGACTCCAGACAAAAATAGGCTATACAAAAAGGAGAGCGGACTCATATGGTATAAACAACAGGAGTGAGAACCATAGTTAGAACAAAATCTATAAATAGGTCTTGTATTTAAAAAACCAGTGTGTAATATGAGTCCGGACAAGGACTACAAACATAAACTTAATGCTAAAAGGGTACTAAAAAGAGAGCATCCTGAAAAATAAAAACCTGCTTGCCCACGGCCCTCAAAATCTCAGTTCCTCCATAGATCTTAGAGGCCCAAGCTTAGCAATGGCAGAGGATTATACCTTAGATGGGTAACAAACTGTTAATCAACTGTTTCCATGCAGACTGAGCTTAAAGGCTAATAATTTGGCCACATTGTGCATCAGCTCACTAGAGTTTGACCCAAGGCAAAATTGAATGAACACTTTTTAGTGTTAGTGAGAAGCTTGACAATGATTGTGATTTTTTATTTGTTTTTTCAAATGTATGACAAACACCCCCCCCCCCAAACTCTCTGCTCATTCGTTGTTTTTGGTTCCTATGCTCCCCCATAAGATTCTGGAACTGTTTTAAAACATAATGTCTAGCACTCTTTAAGATCCTGGGAAACTTTCTGAGGTTTCAAGGCAAATTCATGATTTTGGTCTGCTGTGATCCAAGAAACGCCAGCACGTGTAAACACGTGCTGCCAGATGTTGGTCCAGATGTTGCCCTGCGAGTTTGGGTGGGTAGCTCCAAGGACACAGCCCAGGCTAAGGACTGCCAAAGTGGGCCACAGCAGGCTAGCATGGTTGTTGCATCACACTATTCCTGCCTTGGGCCAGGGACTACCATAACCAGCCACCATGGCTGTGTCTCATTGGCTGCAATGGCTGTCCGCCATGGTGGGGGCAGGGTGCTGGGAGCAGGGTGTGGGTGTGGCTGCCCGTCCACACATTTGTTTTTCTCCTGGCCTTACCCAGCAACGGGCACATCAGTTCAGTGTCCTGACCTAACCCAGGCTGTGTCACCTGCAAGTTTCCACCCCAGGGTGGCCTGGAAGCAGTCCCTGCGGCTGCACAAACCTCTTTTCCTTCCCTAAAGCAGCCCCAAGTTCCATTCACTGCCAGCTCTCTTACTGCAGAGAGCTCGGAATTGTTTTAATTGCAGGAGCTCTTCCATGGGCAGCTTCCCAGTCCCACACCTAGGGGTGTTAGCATGGCTTCTCTGAGAGAAGGGCCAGGCATGTCATAGCCCTCCCCTTTGGTCCTTCCCTCACATGGGCAGCTGCCATGACTGTGCCGCTAGTGGCTCTTCCCATCATGATAAAGAATAGCAGAGTTTCCCCTTCCCTTGGTGTGTGGGCAAACCCTGGCTGATTACATGGACTGCATGGAAGTTTCCAATTTCTGTGCATGATTTATATACGACTTTCCTGAGGGCACATAATTAAAGAACAGCAATAGCTCTTTTTGCTAACATGATGACATTTCCTGAACTCGTGTTGTGAATACTTGGCAGCCACCCAAATATTGAATGAATACTATGACACCATGATTCATAGTGAACTAAATGAATATTTGTGAATTAAGTTCTTTATTAACTCAAATACAGTTAGGGTGAAAATAAATTAGACAGTAGCTCACGTTAGCACCCACCAGCTGGGTGTTTGCCTTTCCATATATTAGGTGTTTGCCAGATGTTAGCCCACAGCCATTTGCTCCCTACTCACAGTGTCATCCAGGGATGTTGTGGACCCACCGTGCAGGCCAGTGCATGCTAATGTGTGCCCACATTGCAGCGTCTTGTTAATTAGGTTGCGTGCAGTTTCACCTGCGTCCAGGTCCACCTGCACTGTAGAGCCGTACGTAGTGCAGCTGCTAGAGGAGAGAGACAGAGTGTGAGTGAGTGATTGTGTGCTCTCAGATGACCAGAGGCTGTGAGAGGAGATAGCGAGTGAGGCAGGGGATGCAGGAAGGACCTTCTCCAGAGGAGCCTGTACTTCTCGCTCCATTTGGGGAAGGGAGCGAGGGAGGGGCAAGGCTTCTCTGGAGAATCCATGGGGCTTCTGAGCTTCTCTCAGTTCCTTTCCCAAACAGAGAAAAGACTGCAGGACCAGGTTCAGTTCCTCTTGAGAAGGTCCTTCCTGCACCCCACCCCCCTCTACTCTTGTAGTCACCTCTCAGCTGAGAGAGTGTGATCGCTCTCTCCTCTTGCAGCCACCTCTCAGTTAGGAGACCACACACATGCTGCTTCTGATGGGGTTATGGCCAGGGAAGAAGCTTTCTCCAGCTGTGACCCCCCCTGCCCACCTTTCCATCAGAGCCAGGGATGGGGAAAGGGAAAGCACTGAATTACCACCAGCACATGAAATGCAGGTAGGGGGCTGCCCGTTTATTAGCTCTAGATGCTAAAACATGTGAGTGTGGGCTGGGTGTGGGCTGCACAGACTGAACATGGACTCCAGCAGGCTCTTATCTCATTTCTAGGAGTTGCATGAAGTCTGCCCATTCAATAAAGCTCTGTTTAAACAGAGACCATTTCAGCTGGCTTTGAACTAATATGTACACCCTGATCCCACCCGCAGACATTTGCTCATCTAGAACTAAAATCAAAGTAGCATTCTTGTTAATAGCGTTTTGTCTCTCAGTATGGAGACCCTTCATCTTTCTCACCATGTCATTTGAGTTTACTAATTTGTCAAGTGACATTGCCATTGATTTTTTTTTTCTTGCTCTCATACCGTTCTGTGCCCTACCAACATGCATGCAGCCCAAGGGGCACTGAGTATGCCCATCAGAAGGTAGTGAGTGTGTGTATTCATGACTAGGGCAGATTAAAATACCTATTTGATTTGCACCTTTCTGAAACATGAATTTCTGCTACCGCTGATTGCCAAAGATGGGGTAGATAGGTAGGTAGGTGGTTGGAAAGTGTCTTAGAGTCTAGTCTAGCTCGCAGCACCACTGCAGGACCTGCCACACCCCAGCCATTTGCACAGAGAAATCCCACCACTATAGCTAAAAGTAGAGACTGGGAAAAACCAGAGCACACTGACAGCTGAAATAACAGAAAATAAAAATGCAGCAGTCTGATGCAGTAGCAACTATGCCATATTGCACCAAACACAAGTTAAGTCATAGATGGGAAGCAAAATAATTTATAAAATACCTTTATGTTTTACTATTTTGTGTATATATTCCCACCAAGAGATATGTCATATCATATTTGTGAGTGAGACCAATATGGCAGCTATATCCTGATCACCAAGTCACCGTGCAAGCCCTACTTGCTTTCCTAGCATTTTTCAGTATGAGAGATGAATGACTGGGAGTGGATGCTGAAAGATACTTAATTGGAATTGGTGAACTTTGAGTGTTTTTTAAAAAAAATTTAAATAGACCATGGCCTATTGTTTTGTAATAGTTATACACATTCCCCCACTACGGAATGGGTGCACTTTTCAAAATCTAAATACTTGTTAGCCGCCCCAAGGTGCATGAGGCACGAAGGGGGTGGAATATTAAATTTTATGAAATAAATAAAATAAATTCCTGTTTCCTTCAAAACTCATTTTTTCACGTAAGTATCCACATTGTACCCATGACCTGCTTTCTTTCATGTCCTGGGCTTACTGGCCAAATTCTGCCTCAGTAGTTCCCCCTATACATACTGCTACTACCTCCTCAAGCATGCTGCCCATGCTTAAGGACTCCTTGTATTTATTCCCCACTATAATTATGGCATTGTTATTTTTTATTAAAACATTTCAGCTGACATGTTTCCCAACATAATTTATTTCCATTTCCAGTTGGACAAATATTTAGTTTCCCCTTTGTGTTTTTAATAATTGAAATTAGCATAAATTTATTTGTATCCAGCTAGCATATCAGTGATGCCAGGGTGCTGGGATAGTACAATAATTTGTCTTTGTGCTGGTTCTATATCAGTGGTTTTGGTTTTTGATTTCAGTGCAGTTGCAAAAGGTTTTTTCCTTCTATCAGCTGTCCAGGGGCAATTGTGGATGTGCATGTACTACTCTTGCTGAAGCTGAGGAAGGGCTTGGGTCTTTAAAAGATTTTTTGCCCCATTTGATTATAATAATTTTAGGGTGTGTTAAGTCAGATTTTGTGCTTAAATAGTTTAATAGCATTGTTTTTAAGTTTGCATTATTTGATTTCCAATAAGTACAATAATTTCACTTTAAACAGCATGGCTGCTCAAAGCCAGTGGCAAAACGGCATCATCTGAAGCCTGTCCGTGGTGATCGTGTGGGTTTCTTGGTGGCTCATTTCTTAAGCTGTCATTTTTCAGAACATACTCATGTAATCTTAATGAACAATGTGCAAAGCCATTAAAAACTCAATTACAGCTTTCTTTATACTGCAGACGTGAAAAAATGCAATCATAAAGTGCTGATGTGTAAACACAATAGCCACCATCTGCTGCTGAGTCAAATTTCAGCTTCAAAAAGAGGATATATGTTGCAGATGCATCAATAATAAGAGGCTTATCAAGGCATCATTATGCACTAATGGGGGGGGGGGGAGATTAAATTTATGACCAGCTAGAGAGTACTTCATGTTTTAATTCCCCTATTTTCAGTGGTATGTTTAATAACTATGAGAGTGCCATTTTATGTTCCTTGTCATTTAGTGGATTTTTAAAAATGAATTTATTTATCTCCTTCCGTGTTCAATTTTTTTTTTAATTGATCCTCAGTAAACTGGCAGCAATGGCAAAATATTAATTAATTTAACTTGTTGATCAAACAACACAAAATTAAGTTGACCTGACATTCAAGCTATTAAGGAACAAGTACACCTGCATCTAAACCTAGACATATAAGACATGCCCTTTTGCACCACACAAAATTATTTTCCCTGAACTTTTGGTGCCAGTTTTGTTCTTACAGCATTGGGACTTTGAAAATGAAAGTAGCAAATGGCTGTATCTATTTACTCATTTATTCAAATGTATACCCCACCCTTCCCCTAAGGCTCAGTGCAACTTACAGCATATAAAAACAAAACAAACAAACAGACAACCCTTAAGAGCCCTATCCCATGACCTGCCAGAGGTAAGAGGTGTGTGGGATACTAAATATAACAAATCAATCAATCAATCCCATCCCCCACCCAAATGAATATATATATATATATATATGTATATATATTCAAAATTATATTCAGTTGTGGCCTATAATAAGCTTGCTAGTTTTATTTATTCATTTATTTAATTATTTAGTTATTTAGACTTACCAGCCGCCCTTCCCACAAAAGCTCAGCGTGGCTCACAAGCAAACCGTAATAAAATTTAAGCAATAAAGCCTTCCACCACCCCAGCCACAAACCCATCTAACCTCTATCCAAACCTGCCAAATGCCTTTTCAAATAAACGTTTACATCGTCTCTGGAAGATGCTGAGGCTCAGACTCAAATTAACCCCCTGGGGAAGGGTATTCCACAAAACTGGGGCAGCAACTGAGAACACCCTCCTGTGCACCCCCGTCCTATTGATAAGTGTAACAGATGGAACCTGCAAGAAGGCGCTCCTGGCCAAACGCGGAGGCCTCAGTGGGACATGATAGGACAGGCGGTCTTTCAGATATATGGGACCCAGACTGTTTAGGGCTTTAAATATCAAAAACAGCACCTTGAATTGTTCCCGGAAAGCTATACGTGACTACGACCAGTGCAGACACATAAATATTTTAGAGCAGTTAAATATTTTTCAATTATATTGAGATTTTGGGCACTTTACTATGCTATCCTTTAGAGTTTGTCTGCACTGAGGTTGTTTTGGTTTTTTTGCAAATTAATTAGCCTATATTTAGTCAATTAAGATAGCAAACTTGTATTAAGCCTTCCTGTGGGTGCTTTACACAGGTTGACTTCATTTTCTGAATTACACTTAATGCTTCCTAACAGACAATTTCCCCCCTCCCCTAGGGGGTAACATTGTGAGTGGTTATTTAAGGAAAAGAAGGATTTGTTGAGGACTGCAGGGCCAGATTATAACCTCCAATTCACATTGCAGAGAAATTAGTCACATGAGTAGCCTCATGGAAGCTAGTGAGATAAATGTGGTCTTGACTAATGTGCCATTCTGTGTGAGGAAAGGTATTTGACTCTGTCCCATAATTTTCTTATCACATTGACGTAACTTTTCAATTATTCCTTAGCTCCACAGAAAATGAGTTCTTGAGGTTTTGGACTAGACCACAGCAACCCGACCCAGATCAGGAGAATTCCTTGAGGTTTTGGACTATCCTGATGGAATGCTCTATGTTATGTACAAAGAAGCATCCTGTTTGTAGTGAAACTGGTAATCCCCATGTCTGCAGGATCTGGCGGGGTGTGCAGGAATCCTCTTTAGTGGTTCCGTTCATTTTTGTTGGGAAGGTCTCAGCATGTGATGATGGATGATTGCTCATAGTCCCTTTGTGACCTCCCCTCTGGGGTCCTGCAGGGTTCCATCTTGTCTCCCCTCTTGTTCAATGTGTATATGAGGCCACTGGGGGAGATCATTTGGTGGTTTGGAGTGAAGTGCCATCAATATGTGGATGACACCCAGCTCTACCTCTCATCCAAACCATGTCCTGCAATCTTGGTGGTTCACTGGTTACCCAATGTCTGGCGGCTGTTGGGGACTGGATGAGAATGAGACGATTGAGGCTAAATCCTGATAAGACTGAAGTGATGATGGTGGGCCAGCCCTGTGACTTGGGGGGAATTGGGATTCCTTTTATTGATGACGTCCAGCTCCCCTTGGTCACTTAGGTGTGCGGCCTTGGAGTTCTTCTGGACCCCTTGCTGCCCCTGGATAATCAGGTTTGTTGCTGCGGCCAGGAATGCTTTTCGCCAACTTCATCTGGTGAGGAGGCTGCAGCCTTTTCTCTCTGATTCAGACCTGGCCACTGTCGTCCATGCTTTCATCACCTTGAGGCTAGATTACTGCAATATGCTCTATGTGGGGCTGCCCTTGATGACTGTTTGGAAGCTGCAGCTGGTGCAGAATGCAGCTGCTTGGCTCCTTTCAGGGAACGGTCACCAGGACTGTATTAGACCAGTGTTCTGGAGTCTGTACTGGCTACCTATAGCTTTCCGGGCACAATTCAATTCCGGGCTGATTTTGAACTTCATAGCCCTAAATGGTCTGGGCTCCATATATGTGAAAGACTGCCTTTCCTACCATGCCCTTTCGCGGCTCCTGCGGTCGGCCAGGGTCACGGTCCTGTAGGTTCCATCTTCTACTCTTGTCCGTACAACAGGGGTACACAGGGGGGCATTCTCGGTTGCCACCCCAATGTTGTGGAACTCCCTCCCCCTGGAGGTTAATCTGATTCCAGGCCTGAGCATCTTTTGGAGGCTGTGTAAGACCTTTCTTTTTAGTAAAGCATTTGGTGGGTGGAGATATAAAGCACTATATGACTTGAATCCCACTTATCTGAAGGATCACCTCACTCCCTGGGCGGTCCCTGCAGTTGTCTTGGAGCGCCCTCCTGGAGGTCCTGCATTACAGGTGGGTTTGTACAGACAGGCGGGCATTCCCGGCAGCTGCACTGTCACTGTGGAATTTTCTCCCAGCGGAGATCTGTCTGAGCCTGAATCTTCTGTCCTTCTGCTGGCAGTGTAAAACCTGGCTCTTCTGTCAGGCATTTGGTGAGGAAGGGAGGGATGGGTTAATGGGGACTGGGGTGCTGGGTATTTATTTTCTGGGCACATAACTGTTTTATTCTATACTACATATTTATAATTATTTATATTTTTACTTTGGTTCTTTTTTAACATTTATTGTTTTATATGTTGTAAACCTCCCTGAGTCGCTGTAAGGTGAGAGGGGTGGGGTAAAAATGTAATAAATAAATATAAATATAGGGATTAGGTGAGAGGTTGTTGGATAGCTAGGTTTGGAGTGGGTAGGGTTTTTGTTCACTTGTATTTTAATGTTTTTTAATTGTGTTTTATGTTTTTGTAAGCCACCCTGAGCCTTCAGGATGAAAAGGGTAAAAAAAAAAAAATACACTGAAACAATAAAATGGGTTGTTTATCAGAGATGGCTACTTGTGTTCATTAAGGATATAAAGAACATTTTTCTCCCTTGGGCCCAAACCATTCACAGCCTTCAGAGTAAGGACTGAGGCTTTAAAACTGATACGATGTTGTATAGGAAGCTAGCACAGCAAGAGGAAGATACATTGGATGTAGTTGTAGCAACTTATGCATCAAGTACATCAAGTACTGTAAGCAGTTGGAATTTTCTCAGGGCACTAGCTTTCATGCCTAACTAATTACATTGGCATAGTCAAACTGGAGTCAAAGCTGGACATTGCCCTCAAAAATGGAATACCGCTTCCTGGATGGCATCACTTAGCCCCTTTTTTCTTATGGAGAAAATTAGGCATAGGGAGTTAACTGTATTTTCCACAGAACTCCAGCGCTTTATCCATCAGACCACAATGGGTGTTAACAAGTGTGACGGTAGCCTGCTTACATCCCCTTTAGTTGAGGGGCCACCATCATGGTAGTTTGCACTGCCAGATGTTGCCCGTGATTGATCCCTGGCAAGTTAGTGGTGAGACTCCAGGCTGTGATGCTGGAGACCTCTGGGGTCCAACTGATCAGGCCGGGGATGCCCAACTCAAAGTCCCCCGGGTTTCCTGGGTGGCGATGATGAGGAGGGTGTTCTTGGTGGCCATTCCTAGGCTGTGGAATTCCCTCCTGAAGGAGGCTCGCCTGGCTCCAGACCTCATCTCTTTCAGGAGACAGTGTAAGACCTGGCTGTTCCGTAGGGTGGGATGGGGTTGTGGGGAGGCGGGGAATTGGGGAGGGATTTTGGTTCTGCTCTTTTAGTAATTTTAATGAGTTTTAAATTTTAAGCTGTGATTTTAATTGTTTGTTTGGCTTGCTGTGAGACGCCCCAAACTGCTATTTGAGCATGAGCAGGAGAGTGTGGGATAAAAATACTTTGAAATAAATAAATGGCTACAGTGGGCCATAATGTTTGTTATGGACCACAGTGGCCTAGGCTAGCTCAAGTCTGCCATGGCCAGCTTCCATGGCAGCTGTATTGGCCATGGGGGGAAGGGGGGCTGGGTGCAGCAGGGACTGGCTGGCTGCATATTTGTGCAACTCCCCACCCTCCCTGGTGGCCTAGCTGTGTGAAATCTTGTTCTGCAGACAGACCGCTCCTGACCATGTCCGCTACGCCTCCTCTCCCAATCCAGGCCGGGTTGCTGTGCCAGTGCTGTCACACTCCTGTTATCACCCAATGTGAAGGCATTGGGACCTTCACAGCAACCACATGCTCTGGATCACTCAGTGTCTGACACTCAGCCTACCAACCTTGTGCCTTCTAACTGTTGGTGGCTCAAGACACAAGGGACAGATCTGAATCCAAGTGCGAACTTACCCAAAGTTTTGAATGTTTGATTTTCAAAGGCACTTGGCACTGACCTAGCTCTGCTCTAATTCAAGTCAATGGGAGTAGGGCTAAACCAAAGATGAACTCTTCAAACATTCCTACCCTTTTGGATTTTGGCATATCCTATATATGTATAGAGTGGCATCAGCTGCTAAGTCTGAACCAGGAACTAAAGTTACCCAGACTTTAGGGGTGTTTTTGCATCTGGAATACTTGAGTTCAAGCAGACTAGTGCTGTCTGGCACCTGTCTTATTGTTCAGCATAATTCTTTCCCCAGATTTACTTATTTTTAGAGGTGGAACCCCAGGGCAATTACCGGGTACCAGATTTACCGTATTCCCCCCCTCCCGCTCCCAGGCTGTGCGGGTGGAAGGGGGGACACCCCCCACCCACCCTGCCCAGCCTGGATTTTAAAAAAAAATTCCCCTAAGTGACTCTCCAGTCTCCGCCGGCAACCCAGAGCCAGCCCAGCACCACCGGCCGTCCCAGCAGCAGCCGGTAAGTATTAGACCAGTACTGTATGATCCCTGGGGGGGGGGGTTTAACACCCCCCCCAGGGATCACCCTACTTCCAACAAGTTCCCAGGATCCTACCTTCCAGTTCAGCTCCGGGTGGCGGTGACGGTCCGATGGCCTCAGCGCCGGCTGTGGCTGCCGGCTTCAGATGCTAGTAGGCCTTCCGGGGAACTTCTAGGTTTGGAAGGTTGGAAGTAGGGTGATCCCTGGGGGTGGTGGTGTTAACCCCCCCCCAGGGATCATACAGTACAGGTCTAATACTTACCAGCTGCTGCTGGGATGGCCGCTGGTTCTGG